>OX375872.1:30567661-30699737 GCA_947359465.1 Metellina segmentata
TTTTTATGGCTTAATCAGAGTAACTATTGAACGACTTAATGTTTTCTCAAAGTTTCCAGACGTTTTATTTCGTCGAATCGTATTCACTTTTAATGGTAATTAAATGCAAAATGCCGAAAGAGCAGACTTGTTTTTATGGATAGAAATTCAATTTATTAACTCTTCGGTAAAGACGGAGGATGTAAAAAGAGAAAAGAGAAGAACGAGGACAGACTAAATCGGATTTACCTAAATTATACTTAAACTTTCGTTTATTCTTCAGATAATATTAATCCTCAGTGCATATGGAGAATATAATAGAGTAAAAAAGAGAGTAATTTCACTCTGAAGAAACAGCATTTGAAGATTTTTCTTAAATCTTGTTGAAGAAACAATTTTGAGTCATTTAAAATTTTTCTAAAAGATTCCAAGCTTGGTGGGAAGAGCAGCGGATCATAAGCAATAGAAACGCATTCTAACCGAATACAATTGTATGCGTGGGGGTTGGTGCACGTTAAATCTGTTGTGACCTCATATGTCCTAATTTTTGTGTGGAATTTTGGGGAATGGGATGAAAGCTCAGTTGTTGTCCTCGTCATATGACTGTGTTTCAAAATTACGAGGATTTGAAACTTTGACTTCGGGATTGATCACGGACAGTCGCCAATAGCCCGGCGTGTTAATCTACCGAAAGTTTTCATACGTTTTATTTTGTAAAAATTTATTTACTTGTAATTGCAATCAAATGTAAAATTCCCAACTTGCGAGAGTTGGGTTGGCGTGGAAGTTTGGAGAGTGGGGTGCCAGCTCAGGTGTTACTTCGTCATCTGACCGTGGTTCAAAATTACGAAGTGTTGTCCTCGAATCTTTCCCTTAAGGGACTGATTCCGGACCGTCGTCAATAGCCCGTTGTGTTGCTCTAGTACGACGTTAACTAAAATTACCATTACCCAACGTGCGAGGATTTTTATTCAACGTTAAGTTTTTAAAACTTCGGTAATAAAGAGTTTAAACGCTAAAGTGCTTGACGTTTCGTCACTCGCGATTGGAGGAAGCGTTAACGGTGCAATCTTTGAGCAGCTCTTTGCTTTCATCGGGAGCATTACACTTTAGATGTATGTGAGCCATCTTGCAATTCATGTAATGTTCCAACACTTGCAAAATGTTTGTTGAGAATGACGAAATTTTAAAAAGAACATCATGTCCAAAGATCTCCCTCAGGAACCTTGCAAGAGTTGTTGCATTCTCTGACAACAGAAGTTGATTTGTGTGTCCATTACCATCTCTAACACTGAATTCTACTGGTCAAAAGACAAGTAGAATATTTCATAGGATTCTTTCAAAAAATAGATATGGTCATTTAGCAATTTTGTATGTTGTGAGAAAACTGCAATACTACACTATTCAAAAATCTCGGTCAGGCAGACATTTTAATTGACGTAAAACGGATGTAACACAGCAGGCTATTGGCGACGATCCAGGTGAAACCCGAAGGGAAAGATACGAAGACAACAGCAAGTAATTTTGAACCACAGCCAAATGACGAGGCTAGACCTGATCAGGAACCTCTCTCTCCAAACTTCCACACACTGACTACGTGAGGAGATTTGAGGCCACGAGAAATTTAACGTGCACCAGCTAGCTTTGTGCACGACGGTCTTTCATTGAATACAAACTCGCAACCGTTCGGTTGCTAATCCGTCAGTCTTTCAACAGTGCTACTGACGCCTGAATATATCGGGATGCTCAGAGGCATTAAAAAGGTTAAACCCCATTCCTTAATGTTCTTAGGTTATCAGTTTGTGTTATTAATAACTTAAACATGATTATTCCTCTTTTGAGTTTATTTAAAAAAAATAACAGCCTTGTCTTATGTATGAGCAATCAATTTAATAAAATACGCGTTACATTCTGCAGATATTTATATAAATGAATCATATTTGGTAAAAGATAAACAGGAAAAACTGAAAATATTGGTGAATATTTACTTTGTCAATTTGAGTCAACATAATACAAGCACAACCAAATCTCTTCTTAAGCAATGAAAATCTTTTTTCATTAAAATACCCTCATAATTGGTTATTTTACTCTTTTACAGAATTCCATCAGATCTCATTGATACCATTACTGTCACAGCGAGAAAAATGTTGAGACATAATTTCTAATGACGTTTACCCTCATGTGATTTTAGTGATTTATCTCGTCCATCAAGAACTGGTCATTTTTTCTAATGGCGAGATAACTCGTCAATAAAGATCTGATCAGTTTTGCTAATTACGAAATATCGCGTCCATCACTATCCAACCAATTTTGGTAATGACTGCATATCTCGTGATCAACATATTGCCGTTTTTTATAACGAAATCAAGATGTGATAAGTTTTCTTCTAATGACTAGATATCTCATCTATCAATATCTGGTTAGTTTTTCTAATGACGATATACCTCGTTAATTAAGATCTGGTTGCTTTTACTAAAGACGAGATATATCGTCCATCAAGATGTGGTAAGTTTTTTTAATGACGAGATACCTCGTCAAAACAATCACCACACGGGTTAACCATAAACGTCAACAATAAATATATCCTGGATATAGTTTCATTAATGAAATCTAGGGGAGATCGAGGCTTGTTGGCATAATGGGTAAGTTGGCATTCATCTTGTATTTTTTACCACAGTGGTTTCAGAGCGCGATGGTATTGCCACTATTTAACTATACGTATATAATGCATCATCTACTCTTGTTTCAGTGTGATAGAAGCTTCCAGAGAGAGAAAAAAGTGTAGTTGTGTTTATTCGCCAAGTAAGGTTTTTTTTAATTGAAGGTTTTGGGGTGTTTTTTTTTTTTGTGAAGAGAGCCCTAAAATACATTGAGGCATTTTCAATGGTTGCGTAGGATAGAGTGATAATCAACGATTGTATTCGTGTACTGGAAGTGCTAGTAAAACTTATGTGGAAGAGGAAGGCAGCCATCTTGTCTCAAAAGTCCTAGTGGGGCAAGTTGGCATTTAAGTCGTGGGGCATGTTGGCATAGGAAAAGATCGTGGGCATCGATTGAGATGAATTCTATATTTCTACAATGGTAAAAACGCGCAAACTTTGGAGATGGCCAAAAGTCGCGGACACAATCTGGTACAACCGCAAGAAAATTTTGCAAAAATTAAAGCCAATAATCCAAGTGGACGATCGCCCTACTTTTTTGGTGGACATGAAGCGTTAAGATTTCCTTGTTGTCGCCCTCTTTTTCTTTCTTAAATTTCCTTATTTTGTATTAAAATATAAGTTTTAAAGTGATTAACACATTATTGCTTAGATCCTATCACAATGATATGCTACGCGAACTTACCCCAAGCGTTATGCTTACCTACCCCACATGAGGGATAAATATTGACATAGTTTGAACACTTTCCAAAATAATATTTAACGAGTAAACTACACAATTTTCAGTGATCTTTTCTAGAATTAATTTGTATCCAGGGAGTTCCACTACCGGCAGCATTGGTTTTATTAGTTGAAAGTATTATTAAAAAAATATGCTTACCTACCCCACATGAGGGATAAATATTGACATAGTTTGAACACTTTCCAAAGTAATATTTAACGAGTAAACGACACAATTTTCAGTGATCTTTACTAGAATTAATTTGTATCCAGGGACTACCGGCAGCATTGGTTTTATTAGTTGAAAGTATTATTAAAAAAATATGCTTACCTACCCCACATGAGGGATAAATATTGACATAGTTTGAACACTTTCCAAAGTAATATTTAACGAGTAAACTACACAATTTTCAGTGATCTTTTCTAAAATTAATTTGTATCCAGGGAGTTCCACTACCGGCAGCATTGGTTTTATTAGTTGAAAGTATTATTAAAAAAAAAAAGAAAAATAAAACACCAAAAAGTATGCCACCTCTAGCCCAGGTCTCCACTACTCATTCTAACATCCTTTAAAATACAAATTCTTCAAAAAATAATTTTTTATGTAATATTAGAATCTTTTGAGCTGATTATGTGGATAAAAACGTGTATATGGCTGATTTAATGTATATCTATTTGTATGTATTCAAACACCGCTTCTTGAAGGAATGATCAGACAGTTGTTCTTCGAGTTTATCTGATTTACTCGTTTTTTCGAAATGAAAACGTAGATCCGTGGCTGGAATACAAATGTACTCCATTTTTATGTCCTATTTCTTATTTGAACAAACAGAGGGAGTATTGCGCAGTTTATGTAAATTTGTGTCTGGGACGTTTTATATGCACAAGTAAGAAAATTATCTCTGGAGAAACAATTTCCAAACCATAATGGAAAACCTGGATTTAAGATGAGATTTATTTCTTAACTCTTCTGTGAAGCAGTAACTACGAAAAATTGTATGAATATTACTTCAAAGAAAGTGTTCACAACATAAAAATACTGCACGGCATTATGTAAAACGTGAAAGAAATTGGTTTACGAGTTTTCTTCAAATGTGTGATGTTTCGCTAAGGGGACAGTGAAAGTTACTTTTGAAGATTGGATCCAATTGTTATGAACTTGTTATCAGATTGGATTTTCACTAAAATGTTCATACATCAAGTTTGGTTCAAAAATAGGAAATTGTGTGAAAATTAGTATGAAAGACGTGGTCAAACTGTTCGATAAATTAGTGAAAATTGATAGGTTCCATACATATTGACAGTATGGTGGTTGTCTCGATGGTTTGTGAAAGAGACCGGATATTGAATCACCAATAACGCGATGGCGAGGTATCTGGTCATTAACAAATTTGATCGGATTTGATAGACGAGCCATATTTTCGAAACCACATGGAAGGTTAATTTAATAGTAAAATAAGTATCAAAATGGGTAATAAAATCTATTTTATAAAGACGAGGGACCATCCCAATAAATTTACTCGTTAATAACATTCCAATGTTTTCAACTTTATATATTTATTTAACATAGTTATTTCTTTTAGCAAAATCAAAAGAGTATAACTGATCTTATTTATAGTGGCGTGGCAATTGACAATATAAAATTACATTTTCATTTGTCAGGACTAATTAATAAGGACCATATATATAATGAAATATCGTATAGTAGTTTACTCAAGCCGAAAACATATTACCACTCCATGTGCTTTAAGCGAAATATCTCGTCCATCAAGCTCCGGCTAATTTTACAAACGACGAGATAACTCATCATCAAATTATTGCCGCATTGTAATGATGGCAGGACAGAGATCTCAAGCAATTTTCTGGTTTTTTAAAATAGATTTCTTATCCGTCGAGATCTGGTCAGTTTTCTTCTAATGACGAGATATCTCGTCCATCCAGATCTGGTGAATTTTCTTCGAATGACGAAATATCTTGTCCATCCAGATCTAACCAAATATGCTAATCTTGAGGTAACTCGCCATCAAAATACTGCTGTTTTTAATGATGACAAGATTTTGTCCTTTTTTCTAGTTACGAGATTACTCGTCAATCGAGATCTAGTGAATTTTCTTCGAATGTCGTGGCAACGACCAGGAGAGGTAATTTTTGTTTAAATTTCACACACATATCTCATGTGATCACCGACTATTTATATTCCTTGCCCTACTATCACCTCAATACTAGATTTTTAAAACGAAAATGAAACCTTGTCACCTTCATATTAAAATTTAAATCTGCAAGATTTCAAGGGTTTCTAGAAGTAGGTAACGCACATCAATGCGAAGAAACAATATACAGTATTATAAAATTTGAGAACTCAATATAAGAGAGAGTACTTTGTAATCTTCATTTCCGTTAAAAAAAAGTTATTTTAATTACCTAATTGTTTCGATTACCTTACTGATGAATTCTGAATAATTTGCTTTATAGATTTGTATAGACAATATAGCGTGGTTTTTAGGCAAACCGAATATTATTATCGTCATAATATTTCCACTATAAAATATTCATTAAATAAATTATTTGAGGGTTCACATTTAAACAATTTTATGAACTAACTTCCAAAATTCCATTCAAAATCATGCTTTAATTTCGATTAATTTAGGTATTCTGAAGTGTTTCGATTCTGGTAAAATGGAACACAAAAAATTCACATTAGTTCCATCACACACATTTTCTGACAACCTTATATTAGTTTTAACCTTACAAGCTTAACTTTTATTGAATTTTCTTCAAAATGGAGATTTTTTTAACATTTGTGCTCTCGTTATGACTCTTAAATCTTTAAAAGTAGACGCATGAAATTTCGAATTTATGATGGCACTATCATTCGAGCTTAAAAATAAAAGTTTGCTTAAAAGTGAGATCTTTATCCAAAATTTTGAATACAGGAGAAAGAAGGTTTGATAGAAATCAATTAAGTCAAATATTAATTGATTATTTTGTACTTATTACATAACTAACATTTTATTGTTTTAATTTACAACATATGTATACTGTTACTCATTTCAGTTAGTATTTGGTAGAAAATGCATGAGTTGACTTGGAAAGTTATGTTCATGTTGACTTGGGAAATAGTTGTCCGTTAGATTGAGTTTATGTAAGTTTAGAATAACATATTACCTTATTTTGAAATATTAACCCTCATGGTGGTTATCTCGACGAGGTATCTCGTCATTAAAAGTTTGACCAGATCGTGATGAACGAGATATTTCGTAAATCAAGATCTAGTCGTCTCACGTAATTGGAAACAAACTTATCTGATCTTGATCTCGTCGTCATCAAAAAGTCAAAAAGTAGGCAACATCTTGACGATTATGTGTCTCGTCATTAGTAAAACTGGTGAGTTATAGATGGACGAGATACCTCGCTGAAGCCACTTAGAAAATTAACCTAAATTATCTGTCTTATGTAGCATAGAGTGTACGTATACGAATATTTACAAAATCGAAGTATTGCTTAAAAACGCAAAAATAGGGAAATATTTTGAAGCAATAAAAACAAAATCAGTATTTTCGTAGTGATTTCTAAGATCCATACACCTTAAAAGAAGCCCACTTATGAAACACAAAAATGACAAGTTTCAGATCAAGGAAATACACCAAAGAAACACTGGTGTGTTTATATTTTCAATGAAAATTTATTGCTGCAATGCAGATAATTATTAAATCTCCCTAGTATTTAATGATAAATCAGTGCATTAATTGCGGGAAAATCTAAATTTTAAAACTACCCCATAACAAACATTAAGCAACAAGGGATATTTTGAAAACAACCCAGCTTACGCACAAGCATTCGTCTTCCCGTAATTAAAGCTAATTGCGATTCCTGTTAATTTTTGTAGCGTAAGTTTAATTTCCTTTAGGGGAATCCCTGCATTTTCAATTCTGGATTTACACCATTGGGTCCCTACAGACACATCTGAATAAGACGAACTTTTTTTCGTATTAAGTATAAAATCATCAGAGTGCAGCAAGACTCGCTAGGTCGTACAACTAATCAAACTAGGAGACTAAATCGTCAAGTATTTACATTGCAACCTCTTTTACAGTGGCGTTGCTAATTACAACTTTTATTTCCGTTTACTAGATTTCTTTTCAAAAGGTTTGGTTGACTCTTCATGAATAATTAGATTATTCGAAGTGTTCTTTTACATGTGATGTATTGGATATGATGCACACGCATGGTTTTTAATTAACCGAGTACTAAAGCCACCGAATTTGTAAAAATGTCTTTTTTATTGTACTTCTCTGTGGACTATTAGATAAACATTTAGTTATTTTTGTTTTCGACTTGTAATCTGCATGTCTTATCATTAGTCTGTAATTTAACCCTCCATGTGGTTTTGACGAAATGTCTCGCAAATTAAGATATGATCAATTTTTCTAATGATGAGGTATCTGGTCATCAAGATATTGCAAATTTTTCGACTGCGATAAGCGCAAGATCAGATCAGTTTTCCAACAAGATATCTTGCCCATCAAGATCTGGTCAGTTTTGCTAATGATCAGATATCTCGTTATCAGGATATTGCCGATTTTTCGATGATGACGAGGTTACGATATGGTATCTTTTCTTTTAACGACGAGATATCTTTCTATCAAGTTGTGGTCAGTTTTGATAATGATGGGACACTTTTTCGATATATCTAGGAGGGTTAATATAGATATTTCAACGAGTTTATTGGTATAAATCCCCTTTAAGACATAACAAACGTTTCTCTCCAGCTCTGACCAATGCCAGTTAGTCCACTCATCCCATAGTCAACGATTGTGACTGTTTGACTCTCCTCAATTTATTATTTTTAAAAAGACGCGTACTTTGATTTTACAGTGGATCGCTTACCGTTGTGACGTAAATCATACTTTCTATTCGATCGCTTCACGTCACGGTGACACAATTCGCACTTAACAAGTATAAATATTTAAAATGTATACTTAAGACGAGTCAAGTAGCACTGTTTAATAATTTTGAGCATGGGGAAACGTCTACTATGAAGGTGCCGACAAAGACGAAGTTATAAAGGAAGCTGAATTAATCATATATTTGCAACAATTCCCATAAAAATGACATTCGTGCCTAATAAAGATGTGAACTATCTTCTGAGAACTGTTTCACACAATACAGACGAATCCGATATTAGTCCAGACTAATAATTTTCATTAAGCTAGACGAATATGTATACATCCATTTTTGTATTGATTTTAAACATTGAGCACACTTGCGTATCGGAACAATTTATATACATTATTACAGTTGAAATCGCATTTGTATTTACAATATATGTTGAATTATACTACGCGGCAAGTGATTAAGCGTCTACAATTTCATTAAAGCATGAATTCACATATATTTCACGCACATGTCCGATTTAACGTATTGTTACATTGCGATATTAAAAATTTAAACAGAGTCTTGTCAATGTCATTAAAAAGAAAATTCTTCATGTATTTATGTGAAAAAAACTTTAACTTACAGCATTTATTATAAGGTAACAAAAAAAGAATAAAAAAGCAAAGAGGCTCATGATTGAACATTTAATTTGTAGTGCAGGAATACGGTATATTAAAATGTTCGTATGAAACAAATTGCTTACTCCTTTCAACAAAGTCAATCTCAAAGACCGGTGATTTTAAGTTATGCCTGTTTTCAAAATGCCCTGAAAGAGTAGTATATCCCTGCAAGATCGTCATACCTCACTGCTCAATATTTAGCCGCTAGAGAGCAGAAGTAATCTTTATTTTTAATACATTTCAATCTACTTTTAAACTTTAAAATCACTCTCCTGAAAAATCCCGTTTTTTGAGATACGACGTTGTTGAAAGGAGTGAGCGAAATGTGGAATGTTATTCCTATACTTGAATACATCGATATTTTTGAAAAGGTACCACGCACTTTTGTCCCACTCATTTCATTGCGTCGCGGGTTTCCAAGAAAATATCACGGTAACATATGAATGACACCAATATCACGGGTTTACAAGAAAACCCGTGATATCGTTAACAGTTTTCACCTATTCACACGAAAATAATTTTCAAAATATTCCGTTCAAAACACTGTGTGTTAAATTAACTTCATATACTTAAATAGATCTTGCTAAGAGCTATAAAACGATACCATGCATAGTCGTGTTGCACTCACGGTTACCAAGATAGACTGATCCAAGCAAGGAGGCATATCCAGAAATATTGAATTATTCCCACCGCGCTCAGGGAGAAAAGGTAGCGTCTCGTGTACAATGTATTGTGCAGTGAGAGGAGTCAACTCCATGCGGTTTACTAATACGGCCGCTTAGAGCATATCGCATCATGTTCTTTGTACAGCAGTCAAAATAAAAAACGACTCAGCCGATCGCAATTGCGCAATTTACATCGCAAAGCAAAACGGAAGGTGGCAATCGGTAGGGATGAATGTTTTCTACAAATATCAATACTTAAAATTTGCCTAAGGGGCCGATTTCATATTAAATTGGATGCCTGCTCCGATAATTTCAATACGAACCCCATCTCTTATCACAAATTTGGATTCTACATACAATTTCAGGGGGAAATAAAAAAAAGTTAATCAATTTCATTGGATTTCTCACCGATTTGTAAGTGTTTGAAAATTAGATCCCCTAATGTTAAATTGATGTTTTACGTTTTTTGTTATACTTGGTACAAATTTAGTTTTTTTGGATATCGTTTTTTCATCCTTTGCTACCCAAAAACCCAAACACAATCTATAAACATTTTAACTATCAAACTAAATTTACCTTTTGTTATCAATTATGAAATTTATATTCATAAAAATTATGAATAGAAAAATGGGAAAATTTTGACACCATGTGATTCAAATAATACTGAAACATCGGAATTCCAAATTTTAGATAATTAAGTGCATAATTAGTGGCGCAAAAAGACTTTGCAAAATTTGATGATTATTAGCGTCATTGGGGATTGTTCGCAAAGTGAAAACGGAAATTTCTGCAACAGATCCTGGGATTCAATCAAAATTGATACTGACTTTATGACCATCTTAATGGACTCCTAAACAAGGCGCCTGCAACAGGTCATTTGACTGCGACGGCCACTACACGTCTTTATTAATATTTATAATGTGATTGATCTCCGAACAATTATACGCTCCATCAATGGTTTTTATGGATTTTCTCGGTCAATTTTAAGCCGTTTTACATTATGTTTTCATCAAAACTGCCTGAAATTATGTGTAGAATCCAAATCTGTGATAAAAGGTTCGTATTGAAATTATCGGAGCAAGAACCCAATTTAATATGAAAATTTTCAAATTGATTTTTGTAGAAAACATTAATCCCAATCGATTGCTACCTTCCGTCTTGTTCTATGATGTAAATTGTGCAATTACGATGGGCTGAGTCGTTTTCACTTTTGACGGCTGTAATTGACGGTCTTTGGTTGGGATTTAATTCGGACGACCGCGTTAGTTAGCCTTTTTTGAAAGAGTAGGGATTATCAATCGTAGGGTTACGAGTTAAAATCTAACCAAAGACTGTCGTGTACGGAGAGGGACGGGAGGTTGGCGCACGTTTGACCTATGGTGGCCTCAAATGTCCTCATCTTGGCGTGGTGTGGAAGTTTTGAGAGTGGGATGCGAGCTCAGGTGTGACCTTGTCATCTGACCGTGGTTCAAAATTACGTGGTGTTGTCCTAGATCTTTCCCTTCGGGTTTGATCCTAGACTATCATCAATAGCCCGTTCGTTTACGTATGACGGTCATTAAGTACCTACCTATCTAAGGGAATACCACTCTCCTAACTAAAAGGATGACGAATCAAAGGAATGAAAAATGCGTGAAACCTCATAGAAGTAACTTAAAGATATTTTTGCCAGTACGATGTTCTCATTTTAAGACACTTAATTGGTATTCCGAAACCCTTAAACCTTCAACTGTTTCATTGCAGATAAATCCTTAAAGAAGTTGGCGATAGGCATATTTCACTGCATGGTATGCGGATTATGTGCAATAAAACCATCAAATCTTAACAAGAACTTATTTTCGCTTACAAGTCCTTCATATCTTTATTTCTAGGTAACCAATATATATCTAAATACTTCACAAGGATGATGAAAGGATGAATATATTCCGAAGGATTCGAACCGGATATGAAAAACCAAGCATTGTCAAAAGAAAGCAATGAACGCATCGTCAAAACTTTCGAAGCACTTGAAATCAAGCGTCGGAACACCTTTCCAGATCTCAATGAAGTCGAAATCAAAAGGAAGCAAAATATGCGAATCATCGGTGCAAAATTTTGCAATCATTCACAATTTCCCAGAGCAGCGGTGCGATGGAGTCCTCTCAATTTAATCTCCCGGGAAGTCAGACGTTTTTATTTCTTCAATGGCCATCGATTTTTTTGCTTCATGTGACTGCCGAAGTGTCATCCTTTCGACACTTCGAAAAAGGGAAGAAGCCAGACTGGGAGAAGTCAGGCAGAGAAAGCCGACATTCAGGCTGCGCCCGCAGACTAAAGAGACGTATCGAAAAGCTAAAATATGACTGGACGGATTTATCGCTTCGACTTGGGAAATAAATGAACATTGGGTTCCGAAGTTGGAAATTCGGAGTTCTTTTACGGTAGAAGAAAACGAACCAATGAATTGAAGCACGGACGCATTCTCAGCTAACTAATAGTTAAATGTTCGTGAGCTATCCGGATTACTTTATAAAAAAAATTCAAATTATAATAGTTATTTTTTTTAAGGTAAATGAATTTTTAAAACCATATTATAAAACAAAAATCACTAAAAATTAGCAGAATTTGTTAAAAAATTGAAAATTTTATTTAAAACTTTAACGAAAAGGGACGTTTTACAACATTAGTACACTTGCCTAAAATTTTGAATAAATTCTGCTGAATCTTTAAAATAGGGCCTGAACTATAGTATATGTATTCTTTCTTTCCACTCTTAAAATAATGGAGAAAAAAACATCAATTTTTGAAATTTTTCGCTAAGCCACTACAGTAAAATCTCTCTAAAAGGTTTTCGTTTCAAAGTAACTCTTATATCCTACTTCAGGCCCTTCCAAACAAATAAATCGGTTCTTTTCCTTAGGGGTTTTGATCCCGTACCGTCGTAAATACCCCGTTGTGCTGATCAAGTATGACGTTTATTAGAAATGACCAACTACCCAAACAAATAAAAAAATATCAGTGCACCAAATTTACAATACAGAAATACAAAAAGTAGAATAATAATAAACATTCCGATGATTTGTAGGTAGTTGAATTAACGTCGCACTAAAGCAAAACAACGGGCTGCAAGCAACGGTTCGGGATTGATCCTGAAGATAGATCCGACAACACTTTTGGGCCATAATCAGATGACGAGGTCAATATTTGAGGAGCTGGCACCCGACACTCCAAACATCCACACCACGCCAAAATGATGATATTTGAGGACACAGCATATTTAAAAAGCGCCAGCCTCCACGTACACGACAGTCTGGCTGGATCGAGTTCCAAACTAGCAACCTTTGAAAATACCTCTTACAAAAGCCTTGTTAATGTACAAAATGAAAAATACAAAAGCAAAATCTGTAAAGCAGATGTAATTGAATATTGTAATGTTTTTAGGGCTTTGCAATGAAAATTCACTTTTGACGATATCCACTACGACCTTACCTGAAAATTGTTAAATACCATTCTATCAGTTTCAGTAAAACAAGTGGAGGAGTTCAAACTTCAAGTCAATAAAATTGCCTATGAAATAAGACAAGAATAAGGTTTCTAGGACGAATAGTTTCGATTTTAACGAGCAAAAACTACGATTTTTTGCTAAAAATCGCTGTTTTTCTTAACTTTAACCTCAATGAGGCACGGGTTAATATTATCAGATTGAGCTGAAATTCTGCCAATCACAGTTTCTAGCCTATTGGCAACTTTTAGGGGGGTGGAATTTAAGATTGGGCGAAAACATTTTTTTCCCATATACCTGTGACCACCCTAATGGCACATCCGTTTTACTGGAAGGCCCCTTTCATACATCCATTCACTCACACATATCGTAATTTAGATCCCAATCAGAGGCCGATAACCCCCTGATCAGGTACCCCCAGAGGTATTGATTTGGTATGGGAACATGGGGGACTTAGTGACCACGACCTATTTAACGTGCCCCAGTCACCATTAGTGAACACGACGGTCTTTAGCCAGGTCGAAGCGCCGATCTCGCAATCATCAGTATTGCTGGCTCCGCCGATGACATAACCCACAACCCTTCTGTTGCAATCCGACGCTCTACTGACTGAGCTACCGCGGCTCAGACCAGTTGTAAGAGCAACTAATAAGAAACAGCAGGGTTGAGAGGTCCAAACTGGATGCCATCAAAAACGTACGTGCACAAGGGGACTGATGCACGTTGTTGTCTGTCATCTGTTGTTGTCTCAAATGACCTCATGTTAATGCGGCGTGGATATTTGCAGAGTGGGGTGCCAACTCAGGTATTGACCTCGACATCTGACCGCGCTTCAAACTTGAAGCGCTGTTCCCTTAAGGATTAATCCCGGATCGTTGTTAATAGCCCTTTGTTTTGCTTCAGTGCGACGCTAATTACCTAGTGTCTTACAACACTTGTGAATGACACTGCAACTTTGTGTACAAAAAGTGGTGTACATGGTGGAGATAGGTTACTCCGTTTTATTTACAACTCTATAGTAAGTTAGTTTTTGTAGGGCGAGGGCCATACTATGTGAAGGAAAATATCAAACGAAAGTATCAGTGACAGATCCAAAAATTGAAATCGTGACCAAATAATTCATGTATCTGAATAAAAAACATATGTCTAGAGCACACACACAACATTTCTACATCCACTTTCTTTTAAAAGAAAAGTTCTATAGTTACTTTGAATGCCTTTAGGAAAAAAATACAAACATGTATGAAACAAACCCAGAAGACCAGAATATAATAATAAGATAAAGCACGAAAGATAAAAATATGCCATTCACCAAACTTGATTTCTCGGAAACTTAAATTTAACATCTAAAACTAAAGCGCTCGTAAAATGAAGAGTAATTTTGTTTTTCAAAAAACATTAACCGTTTAATTAAGCACACTTTTATAATTATTAATTTCCTTTTCATCGAGGTTAGAAAACATTTGTGACGCCTTCCCTACTACAGGCAACTACTGTATATACTTTTTAATTTCCTTGAAGATTAAAGAAGCACCAAGGAAAGCTGCAAAAGTCGACTTTATGCTCATATACAAAGTCATTTTTTGTGTGAAATTATATTACTAATTTTGAGATACCCAAAGGTTCGCGTGGGTGGATAAAATGCACTGTAAAATAGTTAGTGATGGATATCCTGAGGCCATATTCTTGTTAATTAAAAAAATAGTTAAAATAGTTTTTGATTAAAAAAAAGACCAATCCCTGTGCAGAACAGGTGTTTTTCTGTCTTTTTGTAGACCACTATCGGTGGAATGCGCTCCATTGACCCAAAATAAAATATTCTGAGACGCTTATTTTATCTTTAAATGAGAATAATTTAACAAGTTTTGCTTAGAAAGTGGGTCCCTATGAACGTATTCGTCGCACTTGTTGATGGCGTAGGTTTGGTTACTTATGTGTATTTTTATTTCTTGGAGTCAATAAAACCTCTCTTGTGTATATCTTTATTTATTTGATGTTGTTCAGTGGGACCATATAAGGCTGCTGCGACACACATAAAACCTAACCAAACAAACAATCCTTGGACATATAGTCTCTTCTTAACTTATGATTGGTAATATAGGGCCCTAACGTCACAAATACAAACCAACCTAACAGTATTAAACTTGTATTCACTCTTAAGTAATAAATGCATGACGAAATATGGCTCTTGTGTCATAAAACCTGACCAACGAAGCTAACTTGGACATATCCTCTCTTTTTAAACCTCTTGGTGGTTGTCCCAATAAGGCATATCGTCTTTAAAATAAAAATAACCAGATATTTATGGAGAGGTAGAACCTCTTCATTCGAAAACATTTTATCACATATAGAACTCATGATTAATCAAAAATCGGCAATATCTTGACGAGGAGATATCTAGTCATTATCAAAGTTGGTCAGGTCTTGATGAACGATATATATCGTCGAGATCACTTGGAGGGTTAGATGTTTTATTTTAGTGTATTGTGTTTATAACTAGGCATCCGTGTAGTATCAAATATGTTTATTATTACAGTTCAGTTTTCAGATCTTAATGGATGAGATATATCATCTAAGCAACTTGGTATATTTTTGAGATAGTGAGGGGAAGTTCAGCACACTGTCGGAATATCATCGAGCGAAAGTATCAGTAACGTATCCAGAAACTAAAATTGTGACGAAAATAATCCATGTATCTGAATAAAAAACATACGTTGAGACACTTCAACAACATTACTACACAAATTCCCTAGACAAAGATGGGACTTAAGAAAGAAAAGTTCTTTTCAGTTGTTTTGAGTGCTTTTATGAAAAAAAGACAGACATGTTTAAAACAAACCCGGATGATCAAAACATAACAATCAGCCAAAATCACGAAACATATAAACAAAAGTGTTTTACATCAGACTTGCTTTCTCGGAGACTTAAACTCGTGTTACACATCTAAAACTAAAGCGCTCGCAAAATGAAGACCGCTTTTAAAAAAAAAAACATTAACCGTTTAATTAGGCGCACTTTAATAATTATTAATTTCCTTTTCATCGAGGAAAGAAAACATTTGTGACGCCTTCCACTGCAGGTAACTACTTTAAATACTTTTTAATTTCCTTGGAGATTAAAGAAGCGCTAAGAAAAGCTGTAAAAGTCTTGACTTTGTGCTCAGATACAAACCATTTTTTGCGTAAAATTATATTATTAATTTTAAGATACCCAAAGATTCGCGTGGCTGAGTGAAATGCACTGTGAAAAAGCTTATGATAAATATCCTGAGGCGATATCTTGTAATTTAAAAAAAACAGTGAAGGTAGTTTTTGATGAAAGAAGGCCAATCCCTGAGCTGCGCAGAACAGGTGTTTTTTCTATCTTTTTGCAAGCCACTATCGATCGAATGCGTTCCATTGAACCAAGACAAAATATTCTGAAACGCTTAATTTATCTTTAAATGAGAATAATCTAATAAGTTTCGCTTAGAAAGTGGGTCTCTGGACGTATTAGTCGCTCAATGGGTTTATTGTTTACTGTTATGGGTTTACTCCCAGCCCTACCAACCTGTTACTTGTTGACGGTGCAGGTTATATTCCTTCCGGAGTATTTTTTTTACTAGTCAGTTAAACTTTCTTTTGTGTGTATCTTCATTTATTTGGCGTTGTTTGGCCCTGTTTGACCACATACGGTTCTTACGTCATAAAACCCAATCGACCAAGCAACCTTGGAAGTATTCACTCTTAAATTTACCCTTGAAATGTACTAAGTTTCACGTGATATTTGCTCCAATGTTTGGTGTGATGTATATTTTTAAGTAGACACATTTTGATATCATTACATTAAAAATAATTTTTTTTCAAGTGAATATGTGCGACAGAGTAAACCGAAATAAGATGACGGGTCCTTTGCAAAAAAACATATACGGAAACCCTTCCTTGAGCGTTATACTAAAACTATATTATAACATTAGAAGAGGTATATATACATCGTATATGCACTAACGTGATTCATAGAGCTATGTCGCTCAAGTATGACGTTGGTTTGAGAAAACAAATGCAGGGTTTCTCTAAAACAAGCTCTTCGCTGATTATTTTAATGAAAAGCAGAGGTGTAGGTAGAAAAATGTACATCTTAGATGACATACTCTCACACGAAAGTGTGATTTACGAATGTATATAAATGTATTCATGTGGAGCCATGACAGTGCCCAGACACTATTTTACATGCACTTAATTTGACAGTTATTCACCTCAAAAACTCTTCATTTGTGGTTTTTTTTAAAGGAAACTTATTTTATGACTTTTTTAAATATTTAATAGATTGATTCATGAATGAATATAATTAATTATGATGGGAGGTCGTAGCCATTCAGGCAGCAGCCCATGAACTCTCTAATATCAACCCTCCCACCATGGCAGTTTTCCTCGTAGACTACACGGCAGCAATTAAAATCGTCACGAGCAGCAGTGATATAGACTGCCCTTTAACTATAAAGTGCTGGGAGGTTCTTTCCAGGATGTTTGAAAAAGGATGGCAGGTACGGCTGCAATGAGCGCCAAGTCATGTAAACATTGTAGGCAATGAAAGGGCCAACTCACTTGCAAAGATGAGGTAGACTTTGCCTCAGCCAATCTGTGCTTCTACTTTAAATTCCAGCAAAGCCCAAATAATCTCTGCTATTAGCCACTGGTTGAGGCAACAGCGACTGGATGCTTCAAGGGGAAAAATTGTTAACACGAGTCATCAGTGGTCTAATTTGCCATGGCTACCTTCGAGCAGACAGGCGTGGCATGTTCTGGATGACAACTGGGAACGACAAACTTGCTGTACATCTGCACAGAATCCACGTTTTGTTCTTCTCACAAAGCCTGCTGTGCGGTCAGGGCGTCATAGAGGCTTCCCACCTGTTTCAGTGCCTCGCCTTGGACCACGAAACAAACACCAAGGAGGACGAGTCGAGGAAGCTTTCCCGTCTCTGCTGGTCGGATCACCACCAAATGGCCCAACAGTCAAGGATGGACTCTGGCCAGCAAGCAAACACCAATGTGAGACCACCCCCTCCTAACTACAACCGAAGAGCTGCAGTAGGGAGAAAGAGTATGAGGGAGGGAGGAGCCTTCCTGTTAGAGATGGAGATAGGGTAGAAGTGCTGACATCTGATCTGTCATGTTATTCTTTCTGTTTCGTTAACTGTAAATAAAGAACTACATATATCTGGTCTTAATTAAGTCACGTAATCTGTAGAAATAAACGCATTATTCCTTAAAAATCTCTCTTTTCAATCCGACACCATGCAACACCAAACCAAAATACCACCCATTTATTTGAGATCTATTCATCTAGGTACAGTCGCGGGAAAACGACTCCCTCTCTTTTATTTCGAGCGCTATTCATACAAGAGCAAATTCAAATATATCATTCAATAAGGAATAGAATCCTCTAGGATTTCAAATGCAAAACAATTGTATGAGAGTTCTTCTTCAAGTCAAAATTTGAATCGACAGCAAAATTTCCATAAGCAATACCATGTTTCGATATTTTAATCAGACTCTCCATCGTCAAATTAGTCAAAATGTGAAGTTTCACGAATTTACTATCGTTCTATCCGGAATTGTCCTTTGTCCAATTCAGAGATCATGTCCACATTGAAAGTTAGTTTTCGCAGATCGAGATTATTTGTAGTTAAACAGGAACTGTTCATTTGTTGCTTGACTTAAAGACTATTGCAAAGAACTTTGCTTTACTGATGGTTGTATCAACGAGGTATCTTGTCAGTAGCAAAATAGACTAAATCTTAATGATCGAGAAATTTGGAAAGAATGATAATGAAAAGTTTTACTGCTTCATTTCAACGACAGTTTCAATTTTTAACAGTTAATGATAACTGTTAAACTTATTCAATAACTAATTGCTTTTATAAACTTTTAAATAAGCTTTTCATAACAACAGTTAATAATTATTACCTCAAGTTAGCAATAACCACTTAAGATGTTTATCGTAAAAATATAGTTTTACCCATATCTACTATTATATTGATCAACTGTACTACACATGGTAGCAAGAAGGTAATGTCCGTTATATTGCATAAATAATATTTCCAAACTTAAAAATATTTACATACTTATCAAGTTAGTCACACTTATTTTTATCAACGTTTGAATGCCGGTATGAATGATAACCGCAGTACTGAAATCTTAAGTGAAGAGCAAAAATTATTCAGGGCAAAGAGCTGAATTTTGTACATAAAAATTAAATCTTTCTGAATCTGTAAAATATATCGAGGTGGCTATTCATAATTTTTTTCGAATATTATTTTAATAATAGTTAATATTGTAAGCTAAAAATTATTTAAAAAAAACATTATGCATATTTTGTTTGGGTAACTTCATAGCAATATGCAACAAAGTATTAGTGCTATAGGAATAGTTTATAGGAAGATATCCAAACACATTGGGGGGGGGGGGTAGCCCATTTGGAAGAGCAACGGATCAGCAACTGGTTGGTTTCGAGTTCGAAACAACCAAAGGTTCTCGAGTACAAAGGAGCTGGTGCACGTTAAATTTATCATGATCTTAAATGTCTTCATGTTGGCGTGGTGTGAATGTTTGGAGAGTGGGATGCCAGCTCAGGCGTGACCTCGTCATCTGATCGTGGTTCAAAGTTACGAGGTGTTATTTTCGGATCTTTCCCATCGGGTTTGAACCCGGATCGTCGCCAATAGCCGATTGTGTTGCTCCAGTACGATACTAGTTCACATACCTACCTACAATAAAAGTCTGGGAAACTGATTTAAAATTAGGGGCTCCAAATAATTTTCTGTATTTATGAATGACATTAAATTTGGTATCTGAACTTAAATTATAATATAGATTCCAAATTTTGTGTTAAAATAGGGCGTTGTTGGAAATTATAAAGTTGGTGTTCAATTTAATATAAAGACAGCCCTTTACGCAAATTTTATGCAAATGAATTTATAGAATTAATATATATAATTATTCCTATATACATCTGGTTTTATCCGACCAGGTCGGATAAAATCGGGTACTTGCATACTTCCAAAAAGTAATTTATTTATCCTCCAAAATATAGTTCTTTCACATTGAAAATTATTTATTTTTTGGAATTTAAATGCTACTTTATCATTCAAATAGAACTTGAAGTAATTTTATTCACGTAGGGGGTGCTTAGGAAAAAGAAAACACATTTTGGGACCCTGTCCAACTTTTCCCTATATAAAATTTTATTTTTTTTACTTGTAATATTTCAAGTGAAAAATTTTTGGCTAGATATTCCCCTCATAAAACACATACTAACTAAATAACCACATCTATATGTTGAAATAATCTTAGGAAAGATTTTATTGGTCGATAAGGTCAAAATCGGTAAAAATTCAAGTAGGGAACTGTAGGTCGATGAACGGATATATGGTATCGGTAATATCCTGATTACGAAATATCTTGTTATTAGTAAAATTGGTACGATCTTTTTTAAATAGATATCTCGTGGAAACGTCGTCTTTGGTAAGATCTTTATTAAAGAGAAATCTCGTCGTCTCTTTTGGCAATAATTAAAAGGCAATAAGGTGCGATACATAACCCAAAAGACATAAAAGCTATCCCGACTTGGATACTTAAGAAATTAAAATATCAAGCGAAACATTTTGATTTTACGGAATTTAAAGAAAGATCGCATACCATTAAATAACCTGGAACCAATTAGACAGTTTTTGCAAAGCTTCAGAGCTGCACTCACAGGTCTGGTTATCACATGCATCTTGAGTAATGTGGTCCATTAGGAGTCTTTGAAAAGCGCCAAGTATTTCTCTTCAAATTCTCTTCCGCTTATGTCAGACATAAATCTCTTTAGTGGGTTGGTAAAAATTGAAGCTCCCATAAATGGTTTTTGTTTCATCTATGGTTTAGAGAGCAAAGCCGTGTAATTTCGGAACATTAACAACTTGTTGGACTGATTCTTTCAAATCTCTGCACATGGTGGTGAAAACGGCATGCAGTGAGGGTTTTGTCGCAGTGTTATGGGAGTTACAGCGAACGTTTAGACAGTCGACTTATACATATAATTACAGTTTTATATGAACCGGTTAAAGAATGAGAGGGGCAAAATGAGAAATAAAATTTTTTAAACTTCAAGGTAGTTTTGACGAGGTATCTCGTCCATCAGGATTTGACCAATTTTGATAATGGCTTGATATCTCGTCATCATGCTATTGCCGATTTTTTTATGGTGACGGATCAACATCTAGTAGTTTCTCTAATAAAGAGAGTTTCCTCCTCCATCAAGTTTTGCTATTGAAGTGATACCTCATCGAGGCATCCACCAGGAAAGTTAAGCAGCTTCATTGATTTTACTTTCACAGCATATTAATTTTATTGACTTCGTTTTGATATAACAATAAAATAATAAACACCCAAGCTGTTTTGACGAGATATCCAGTTCAACCAGACCTGATCATTTCATAAATGGCAATATATTGACTTTATAAGGAGATATTAGGACTATTGAATACTTTTATATTTTTTATATATACTACTATATTTTTATGATGACGGGATAAAGATCTAGTCAGTTTTCTTTTAGTGACGAGATATCTCGTCTATTAAGACCTATCAGACCAGTTTTGATAATGATGAGAACCTTTGATAATGATGAGACAACGAGGATATTTGATAATGATAAGAACCTTTGATAATGATGAGACAACGAGGATATTTGATAATGATGAGACAACGAGGATATTTGATAATGATGAGAACCTTTGATAATGATGAGACAACGAGGATATTTAAGGAGGATTAAGAAATTAAAAGGCAGATCGTCGGTTTAGAGTAGAGACTCAGCAACTGATAAAAACAAATTTTACAGTGAAATTGTTGACAGACAAATAGTTTTGAGGTGAATATATAATATAAATGACAAGCATTTTGATAGTATTATATATGATTTCAAACAAATTAAAATTAAAAACGAATTTCACTTCATAATGAAAATAAACATTTTATTTTGATATTAAAATATTGGTCAGTCAAATCGTTGGCTCAGTAGAAACTGAGTAACTGACTAAAGAAAATTTTATATTGCAGTTTTCAAAACAATATTAACTTTTAATAAAAAAAATACGAATGGTAAGCATTTCATAATACAGTCGAACCCCACTATAGTGAACTCGGGATATAATGAACTCTCGGTTAAGTGAACTTTTTCATAAGTCACGACTGAACTCCTATTTAACTCATGTTATTTAAAACGCTTATAGTGAACTACTGAAAAAATGTAAGTTCGCTTATAGTGAACTAAATTTTCCCTTCCACAGATATGTTTCCAAATTTTCAAAGGTAATTCTAAATGCTTTTTTCCTGAGTAAACTGTGGATAAAAGAACTATATAATCTTTCGTAATCGTTCATAAAAATATTGTGATGAACTGTAATTAAAATCGAATTGTACCCAATCTAAACTAACAAATTTCGTCCATAAGGATTAAAAATAAAAGTAAATAAAACTACTGAATTCTTTATTTCTAATAAACATAATAAGAATTGTTTATTAGATATTTAATAATTTATATATCTTAGTAAATTGTGTTACATATCCCAATGATTGTTTTCAACAAAACAACCATCAAATGCTAAGAAATATTTATGTGTCAACAAAATTGGATATAGTGAACCATCGGTTATAGTGAACTTTTTATTGGGTCGTCATATCCGGTGACGGTTCATTTTAACGAGGTTCGACTGTATTATAATTGTTTCGAACATATTACTTCATGGAAATGCAATTTACATCATCACGAAAAGGAACATTTCGCTTACTTTGCAAAAACGCATTAATTTACAAACACAAAAGTTACTGCGCAGCAGGTTAAGACAGGTTAGGTGAGTAGTTGAATTTTAATTCCTCTGAGGCAACACGAAGGGCTATTAGCGATGATCGTAAATTCATCCCGAAGGAAAAGATCCGAGGACCACGCTTCATAATTTTGAATAACGGTCAAATTAAAAGGTCAATACCTGAGCTGGCACCCGGCTCTACTAACTTCCATACTACGCCAACATAAGGACATTTGATGTCACGACAGATTTAACGGGGACCAGCTCCTTTGGTTGTATCGCGTCTTCAATTCGAAAATTGGTTGTAAATTCCGAAATTTTATCAATTGGGCTACCTTAAGCTGTTTAAAGACTAACAATTAGGGCTTTTAGGTCAAAAGGTTAAAATTATGAGCACATTTTGATAGCACTATCTATCTGTCAAACAGTTTATTCCAATATGAAAATAAAATTTCGTCGATTTAGAGCAAAAACACATTATCTGCCATTTTTTCTCAGACACTAAATTGTATACTTTTATGATGATGAGAAATTCATTGCCATATGGTAATCTGTTTAAAAGATACACAGTATTATAAAAATGCATACAATTCAATTTTGGCCAAAAATATTCTAGTTAGTCTAAACAGTTTCGAACAATACAATTTTGTTTCGGCACTTAATGAGTTTTTGCTCTAAGTCGACGATTTAATTTATCCAAAGGTCTATTAAAAATACAAAAGTAATTCTTGTGTGTGAAATTAATCTTGTTTGCCGATACTTTTATATAAATATAAATTAAAGTAAGAAACAAATACTTTGAGAAATCTTCCGATGGCCTTACTTTTGTGTGTACACTTTTTTCATTACCGCAGAAAAAATGCTATTTTTATTTAGGCAGTTAATGAAATATTAGTTTAGCCGGTGTTTAGTTAAAGACTGCAGTGGCAAAAGACAGTGTGATTAATGGCTACGCAGGTTAATGACTTATGCCGTAATGAATGATTAGAGATCGCTTAGAATTTTGAGCAACGTCATTATGTTCAGGTGTTTTTGAGAAGGCTCGATATGATTAGTACGTCAATTGATTCCTGTACGATGGTGAACATCATTTTGCTTGGCAAACTTAATTCCTTTAACTCTCTGAGGAATTCTCACGCATAATTCTACCTTTCAACATCTATTTTTTCCTACTAATCAGTTTTGGTCTTAACCAATACCATCTTTCAGAACGTTTCTTTGCTGAGGAAAAGAAGACCTGATTTTCCCAAAGGATTCCATTCTCAGTAACTCATTCCAACATAATCGTATTAAACGATTCTATTCTAAGGAAAATATCAATACAAATTTTCGAAAAGACTCAATTAAAAAGTAATGAACAACAGAACCTTCACAAAGGATATTCTGTCCTAAAGAAATGGACAGTATAATCTTTAGAAAATACTTTATTCTAAGGGAAGGTAAATATAATCTTCTCAAGGTTCTTTTCTAAGAAAAGGAATACGTTTATGTATTTTGAAACCACCTTAACTTTATTTATAAGATCGAAAATACCATCATCATTCAAGTTTAACATTCTTAAGATTACATTGAGTAGCTATTACATTATGAAGATTGATTATTGCATAAATTTATTTCCCATTTGATTGTTCATAGTATCGCAAAATTGACTCTATCTCCATAAAATGTAAAGGAGCTTCATGAGACTTTAAGGACATAACTATGCATTGCAAAATGTCAAAATTTTAGATAACCGTCACCTCTCGGATGTACCAAATTACTTGATTTAAAGTTGTTCATATATGTATATATGTATATATATATATATATATATATATATATATATATATATATATATATATATATATATATATATATATATATATAGTCTATTATTCATTATTTTAATCTTGATCATATAATATGCTACAACAGTTGCTATACCAAATATATGATATCTAGCAAGTCAGTTACCTATGAACCTCAGTTGCTTGTCGAATTTTAGCCCTCCTGTTGGTTTTCTCGACGAAGAATCTCGTCATTTGCAAAACTGCTCAAATCTTGTTGGACTAGATATCTAGTCATTAGAAGATAACATGATTCCGATCATTAGAAGCAAAAGCTGATCAGATTTTGATCTAGCCATCATAAAAAATTGGCAATATCTTGATAACGAGGTGTTAGCAAAATTGGTCAAAACTTGATGGACGAGATATCTTGTCGCAATCACTTCGAGAGTTAACACGAAAATACGTTTTGTCGTTCTCTGCGAGACTTGAAACATAGAACCGGAAATATTCCTCTGTTTTATATGTTAATGTCCGTAATTGTATTGTGTGTTATGTATCTTAACCCTCCAAAAGGTTTCAACGAGATATCTCGTTCATCAATATTTGAATAATTTTGCTTTAATACACAGTCCAGTCAAATTAATATGAACACCTGTCAAAAGCCAGAATAACCACCTTTGGCAGAACGAACCGCTACGAGACGTGCAGGAAGTGAGTCAATTAGGTTTCTGAAGGTGTTCACTGGGATGTTGAGCCATGCCGACTCCAGTACCGTAGCCAGCTGCGCTAGATTACGCGGTTGAGGATCTATGCCGCGAACAACCCGATCGAGGTGGTCCCACATATTCTCGATTGGGTTTAAATCCGGTGAGTTTGCTGGCCAGAAGAGTACGGTAAACTCATCCTGGTGCTCTTCGAACCACGCATATACACTGCGAGCTGTATGACACCTCGCATTGTCATGCTGGTAGATGCCATCATTCTGAGGAAAAATAATTCTCATGTAGGGGTGGACATGGAACGCAAGGACAGATGCGTTCTTGTGCTGATCCAACGTGCCTTTCACAATGATGAGTGCACCCAGTGAATGCCAGGAAAACATTCCCCAAACCATAATGCTCCCTCCTCCAGCCTGGATCCCTCCGGCAATTGTTGCAGGGTATTTGCTTTCAGACGTTGCACGAAGTATACGCCAACGTCCATCTGTCCGATGGACACATTAATGTGACTGGACTGTGTATATAGCCGATATTTTGATAACGACGAGACCAAGATCTGGTCAGTTTTCTTCCAATGATCGTGTTTGTGTTTCCTTCTAATGACGAGGTATCTCGTCCAACAATATATGGTTAGTTTTTTCGAACGAAGATATACCCTGTCGAGACACAGCCACCGGGAAGGGTTATATAGTTTTAGCAACGTTCTGGAGGTAATTGGATAGACAGATCGTCTACGGTTTTCTTCAATAGCAGTACTACTACGAAAAAGTTGCGAGGAAATTAATACCGTGGAAATTGGATAAAAGCATGCATAGCATTTATTTTTTACAAAAAAATATATTAAATTGTTTTGCTGGAAAGCTCGCTTTGTAGACAAATTTAAAACGTGTTTGAAAAGACGAAAATATAAACAAGTGAGATATAATCTTCCTTCATCTCATGCTGGTGATAACAATTATGAAATCAAATAGTAGCAAAAGCAGAAATATACTGCGCTACCATATACTTTTAAGGGTTTTCACAGTAACAACTAGATTTACAAACAAGCTGTATCAGCTTATAAAGCTAAGATTATATACGAATCAGTCGATGGAGGATTCGTATGAATTCGATATTTCACCCTGAAAAATAATCCAATTTACGGATTTACCAGGTGCTATGTATTGTTACTCAGCATCAGGGGCTTACCGCAGCATTTTCTTCGCGTTTCCTGCTAAAGATCTGCCCCAAAAGTCATCAGGTTAAAATGGGACTAAATCCTTGGATATAAGCTCGGCTCTTGGAATTTCCTTTTACGAGAAATATGCTTAGTTGACGTTGCCCGGATCACTTTCACTCTGCTGATTGCGAAGGAAAAATGATAGTCACGTTTTCCTGAGCCTTTGAATACCTTTGATTCAGTGATATTCAAGACTTAGGACGGTATCTGCCTGTGTTGTTTTAATCTGAAGTGCGAAAGCGGGTTTTAAGAGCAGAATTTACACGCTTAGCGAGGCTGATTTTCAAGCTTGAAGGACGATGTAGACGTATGACTTGCGACAGATATTGCGAAATCTTAATTCCGCAACGTTATTATCACAATATAAACACGTTATAAACAAGGCGTTGATGCACAAGGGAGGATGCAGAAGTATTGATAAGCTTGATACAGACGCTGTGAGTAATTAATCCCACAGCCTTCATAATTCATAGTCTTCATACTTCAAGTCATAAATTTAACAAATTATTTACAGATTTGACGAATCAATTGCGTTGTATACTTTTACCAATGCTTAGGACAGTGTTGAAAATGTAAACAAGTTATATACAGGGTGTTGACGTATAAAGACGACATGTTAGGGAACATTCAGAACGGGTTCATAAGGGGAATATTAACAACGGTATAGATATATGGTAAAGCATGCGACGGGCATTGCAAAATCTAAATCCATTAAACGCTATTATAACAAAATAAACAAGTTATATGCAGGGTGATAAAGGCATGAAGAAGGAAGAAGATACATCGAAAAGCAGGATATAGGCATTATGAATTGTTGTTTCGATAGTGTTAATATCATAAAATAAACAAGTTGTATGCATATGCATGAATTACTAGGTAGACGCTTATCAGCACTTGAGACAGCGCGAAGGAAATTCTTAATATATATATATATATACGAAATTGACGTGGCAAAACTTGATACAGTCATTATGAAATTTTTATTCTTCTACATTATTACCACAAAATAGACACGTTATATAAATGATACTGATGCATGAAAGATATGCCTACAAATACAAAAGCTTGATACACACACTGATAATCATTACTTCTATTGTGTTTCTAAATACAATATTACGATATCTGTACAGAATGCATTTGTACCGCAATAAAATGTTCGATTTCTATCAATGACAAAATACATTAGAGAATTTATAAAAATGTACGAGGCTTTATACCTAATCCAAATACAACGTATATATATCAACACACAACATGGGTGTATCGAAATAAAAAGCTTGGATCTATCTGTGACAAAATCCATAAGATATTTTTTTAAAAGGCGTATGACTCTTTCGGGGGTAGGTAGATGATTTAACGTCACACTGGTGCAATACATCGGGGTATTAGCGACAGTTCGGTATCAATCGTGACAGGAGAGACCGAATGCAATACCTCGTAATTTTGAACCACGTCCAGATGACGAGGTCAACACCTGAGATGGCATCCACTCTCCGAACTACCCCACCTGCTAACGTGAGAATATATGGGACCACGACATATTTAACAAGCTCCAGCCTTACGTACGGGATATACTTTGGTTGGATTCAGTCTTGAACTCGCAACCCTCCGATTACTTACGCCTGAATCTTCCAACCGGGCTACATCTGCCCCAGGCTCTTTGGGAATGAAAGTTAAGTATGGTGTCGAACACCTATCTAAATGTAGCATAAATGGATCAAAACGCAACATCACAACGCTCATCTCTATCTTTTACAAAATACATTACACGATATTTTAAAAGGAACGAAACTCTTCCGGTATTAAAATTAAACGTGCATATGTAGGAACGCTACTACAATGCCGCGAACCGTCAGACACCTCTTCTTCCTACCACCCTAATGAAAAATACCACAACGGGAAGTTTCTAACAAAAAAAAAAAAATTCAAACATTTTAATGTTTATTTACCACCCCAGCAAACACCGAACGAAAAATCCCGTTATTTGATTCCAGGCCAATAACTGAACTTCCTTGATTGACGCGTTAATTAAGCGAAGTGTAAATATACCGAGCTCGCCGTGTTTGCTTTTAATGAAAGAGGTGAGACAGGTTCTCGAGATGATCACGAAACAGAATATTTTTATCATCTCCGGCTAGCGTGTTTGGTTATCATTACTTTCATAAAATTCATCAAATCCGCGCGCCTTGCCTTTTATGAGGGAACCTTATTACAAAGAGATACATTCGCATGCTAAAAATTAGGCTGTGATAATCCTCCGGGAATTCTTCCAAAGGAGAATTTTGAGGTAGCTTGTTAGTTGCGTATCAGAGGTGAAGAGATGGCCATTAAAATATTTTTAGCTGTTGAAAAAATTGATGTTGTTTTGGTTGGTTTGGAAGTTTATATAGCCCGTCACAACAAATCGTACGTGTAAGTTAAAGGACTTTATAAGTAGGATAAATCTGTTGTTGTGAATTGATTGATCTCAGGCCGGGAGAGCAGATATGACCAAATATTATGTATCAGGTCCGAAGATCAAATATGATCATATAATATTTTTATCTAACCCTCATTCCAGGATAGTGTACCTGACCCTCAGACAAGATAAATACCTTCAGGTAAGCTTACACAGCTCGTAGACCATATATGGCCGTCGGAAATAGTCTCTCTGAAAAGGCTTTACTGGCCCGCAGTTCAGATACTGCTTTCCAATTATCACCATGACCCGGAAACCTTACATCATCCTACGGATGGATTTGATCGTACCCCTAACAAATACGACCCTCCGAAAAGGTTTACGAGATCGCCGACCAGATACAACCCTTCGAAACAGTTTTCGGCCAGATATGGCCTTTTGAACAGTTTTCACGACCCACCGACCATATGCGACCATCCAAAAAGTCACTTCGATTTGTTACTTTTAAAATATTAATTTTTTATGCATTAGTATACTCAAATACAAATACAAATACAAATATTGACGATCAGCTACAGGCTCAAGCCCAACAAGGCTGGTCCTTTGTTTATGAACTTCCCAATTCCCACTGACTATCCAATTGTATCTTAAATTCGTGCACTCCCTTTGAATTAACTATATTCTCTGACAACGCGTTCCAACTGTCTATTATCCTATTAATGTAGTAGCATTTCCTTAAATCCCGATTAAAATGTGTCTTATTCAATTTATACCCATGGCCCCTTGTTCTGTTTTCCCTGTTGAAATTTAAGCCCTCTGTGTCCCCTTGTTTTACCAACTTGAAAAGCTGAATCAAATTCCCCCTCCTTCTTCTTCTTTCCAGCGTATACATGTTTAGCTTACTTAAACGTTCATTGTAGTCGAGATTTGCTATCCCCTTTATTATTTTTGTAACTCTGTGCTGAACCCTTTCAATCAATTCTATATCCTTTCTCTATACTCTTTTGGAATATCTAGTATCACCGGGTAAACATATTAGGAAGGCAGTATCGGGCCGGTAGACTAAGAAAAATGTTTGGAAGGCCGTATCTAACCTGTGGGCCAGTAAAGTGTTGTCCGAGGGCCGTTTCAGGTCGGCGGGCTGGGAGGGTTTAGTTGCACTATATTTAAAAAATGGTTTTACTGTTGAATAGTCATCTAAGCAAGCAATTTCAACTTCTCAGAAATACCAGTGAGACAAAGCCGTCTAACTTCCTCAGGGTAATAATACATTAAAGGATTCTGAATTTTCCATAGATTAGGTTTCAGGAGAGAGAAGACATAAAATATTCTCACGAGCAATTCCACTTTCGCAGATGACGTTAGAATTCCTTGATACCACTATGGACTCTCATGATCCCAAATAGATGAAAACATTACATAAAGATGCCCATGACCAGAATGTCAATAAAAATCCTCACAATAATTGAGGGATCATACGTATAAAGACGGAATAAGAGCAAGAAATAAATATTGGACTTTTTTCCGAGTCCACAGAAGTAGGGTTCTGTTTCATGAATATCAAAATTGATTTTTACTGCATGGATAGTGGTCATATAAGAAAGCAACCTCTATATACTAAAGTCCGGGGAAGTAGAAATGAGGCGAGTTATGCAAGTGTATAAGCGAAAAGCGTTAAATATGTAAAATTTCTCCGGACAAAGGATTAAATAAAGACATTAGATTCTCATGAAACAATCGGCTTTACATAAGATGTCACAATCGTTTGACGACGATATAGATTCACGGGAGCTTTCTTGTTCAAAATACAATCCTAGAAAGAAGTCAACATTACTTAAAAATGTCCAAGAACAGAATGGCAATAATAATTATCGAATACTGTTATTGATACCATCGTATTTTACAACGTGGAAATATTTTAGCTTAATATTCTCTCACAATATCAGAAACTTTAAGAATTATCAGAACTAAGAAAGCCCTTATGTAACTTTTTACATGTTTTTTTAACAAAAGAAATGTAGTATTTAAAATGTAATACATAGTTCTGTATTCTTTCCATGTTCTGAGGTGAGTTTAGACATTAAACACATCATTAATAACTTTACCACATCCACTTTTGTCATTACGTTCTAAGCCTTTTCTATAATTTTACCACAAACATTATTCCTCGGATTACTCGTTTGTTTGCATCTATCTCAAGATTTGATATTTATTTATTGGACGCGATTTTATTTAATCCTCCAAATGATGGTCGACTAGATATCTCGTCCAATTCGATCTGACCAATTTCGCTCATATAACGAGGTAGATGATCATCAAGATATTGCTAATATTTTTAGGTTGACGAGATCACGATCTAGTCAGTTTTCTTTAAATGACAATATATCAATTATATTCAATTTAAAAGTTATTTATATAAAAAATATCATAAATTTAGGTATGGATCCAATGTAAAATTTTCCGCAGATTTCAAATCCGCTGAAATTTTTACTCTATCTTTAACGGTCTAGGGGGATAGAAATAGAACTAATTGAATCCAGTTAAAAGAATGTTTGTTTTTATCGTCTGGCTGAAAAATTATTCCTCCGATCAAACTCAAAACGGAAATGAAAACATTAAATTAGGAATATGTGATCTCTTCTATGCTGTAGCATTCAATAATGATTAAATTTCATTAAATTCATTTAAAAATGTTCTAGATTGAATTTTAAAATTCGCCGCGACCCGAAAATTGCAAAAAATTTGGACTTCCTGTGTGCCAAATCTCATTGCTGTAAGTGCGATAGAATCGTCAGGATTTTGCGACAAACAGACAGACAGACACTTCCTTTTATAATAGCAGAGATGGTATGCTATTTTCATATCTTCAACACATATGATCGCAGACTGTTCTCATTCAGACAAAATCTTAAATACTGAACAGATTATAGTAAAATAACCATACCGGTCATTTTATTATCTGATGTCATAGTTCATAGTTCCGATCCAGACAATCTAACAGACGTTAATCGTTCATCGATGAAGCCCCCTCTCCAAAGTGTTCATCAATTCCTCAATGAAGTACCGTATCACAGCAAGAAAAGCTTTTTATCAGAGTTTAACTGCCTGAATAGTCATCACAGAATCGATAACTTATCCAATTTATTTAATTCATCTTATTCTTCAGTGACAAACATGCGCGAATCTTGAAGAAAGATACCGAGGGCAATAAATTAAAGATGATTAATACAAAAAAATACACAAATATAAGCATCACTATCAACGTCTGTGAAACCAAAGACTTTATAGCACGGTCTCTGCATGCATAAATCAAGTCAAAACCATTAATCACTTTAGCTAGACGAAGAGAACAATAAATCGTAATAAAAAATAGTTCACTTCACCTTTACTGCTATGTGTGTGATAGAGTGTCTCTATAATTTAGGTGCACTGTACTATTTTTCTTTATACGTTTCAATGAAGAAGGATGTTTCTTTCGTTGGCAGTTTGGGGTAGTTTTAATTTTGATAACAAGCTTTTGTCATTGTTCACATTGGTGTTAACAATCTCCGCCTTTCATTTTAAATGTCATATTTTAGTGCTGACTGGCTGAAGTGTAATGTTTACGCTTTTTAGCTTACAGAATATTTTATATAATATGGATATGACCATATAAAAGAAAAGTTATATTCTACCAACATGCTAAAGCTCGATAAAACAAAATAAAGACAAACCGAATGCAACATCAATATGCGCCATATAAAATAAATATTATTTTTACCAACATTCTAAGGTTCTATAAAAGAAATTAAAAACAAACCAAAAATATTATTTTACTTAATCATGCTAACTTTATAAAGTAAACATAAGATACTACTATAGATTTCAACTAAAAACCATGATATTAACCCTAAAAATGATATATCTTACATACAGATCTGGTTAGTTTCGCTAATGACGAGATATCTCGTCATCAAGATGTCGAATTTTTAATGATGACGACATTAAGATCTGCTAATGACAGGGTTTGCTAATGACTAAACACCTCTTCGAGACAACCACCAATAGGTTTTGTGTTTTGTAAAAAGTTTAAAACCTAAGTAAGCCACTGACTTAGTATGCGGAATTCAGATTTTTACATTTATTTATAATAATACATACACTATTTTATACTATATTATAATATAATACATTTATTTATAATAATACACACACTATATTTATAATAATACACACACTATATTTATAATAATACATTTATATATAATACATTTATATATAATACATTTTCTTATACACAATAGTTTATATATATTATGAATATGCACTAGTATTTGAGAAATGTCATTTTCTACCAGCATGCTAAAATTCGATAGTACAAAATAAAATGCAGGACACAAAATATTATTTATACTTAAACTATGGTAAGGTATAAGTTAAATGGAAACATTATAGTTTTGCAACTGAAGATAATGGTAATAATGATTTGTTAAGTTCATTAATCTAAGTTAATAACAAATATGAATATTCCTTTTAATGAAGCTGAAAATAAAAGACAGTATAACCCATTTTTATGGAAACTCTCCACTAAAACTATATTTTTTCAATTAAAAGGTATGAGACTTACAAAATATCTGAGTACTTGGAAACTATTGTAATAAAAAGGAAGAATATAATTTAAACTAACACATTGATTGGTTTCCCATATAAATGAAAACTTTTATTTCTCAATTAAAAATGCAATTGTTAATTAAATCAATTAATTAAAGCAAAAATAAAATACGAATTGGAAATAGTTGAAATTTTGAATTGAATACTTTAGTTTGTGTATTTGCATTGTAAAATTCAAAGTCTACAGCATATTGATTTAAAAATCATGGTTAATTAAATTAGGTTATTTTCTACTTGATTCGAACCAAATTACCAATACTTTATAAAATATATAAACATTAAAAAAAAAACAATAAAAAATTAGCTGAAATTGTTAAAATAGTAAAAACAAGAACAAATCTAAGTGTTCTGATTGAAATATAAACTGAAAGCTGTTCCATATAAATGTAAAGGTTGGTATATTTTTTCAAATCTAAGATGTTATGCTTTGTGAGACATTGTGGAAACTAAAAAACTAAAAATTAATTGCCAGAAATAATTATTTCAAGAATTTTATGTGAAGACTGAGCTTAGAAACGTTTTTGCACACGTGATTCACCCAGTTAATATTTAAATTAAAGTCTATCTTGGGGTATAAATGCGAAGGTTCCTATGTTTTCAAGTTAAATATGAAATACCTACTAGCATGAAAATTAAATTAACAGCATTGAACAATATTTTTCAGAATAAATACTAAATATATATTTTAATTAATAAATAAACGCACACAAATAGTTTTTTAATGCAAATTCACAGTCAAGAAAAACTATAGATGGAAGCTTTTTTAACGTATAACCGGAAAAACTATATCTTGCATATTTAAGTACACGAGAGAAGGTAGATAATTAATTAACATCGCACTGGAGCAACACAACGGGATATTGATGAAGTTCCGGGACTACATTGAAAGAAAAGATCCGAGGATAGCACCTCGTAATTTTGAACCACGGTTAGATGGCGTAAAAAAGCACATGAAGGAATTTTCCTATAATACAAAATCATAATCAAGAAAAATAACACATGTCAAGCCTTTTAATGTTTAAGGGGATGAAAAACTCTCGCTTATATATTAAATTACACAAAAGAATTTACCTTTAATGCAAATTCATAAACAAGAAAAACAACAAACGACAAGATTTTTAAAAAGTTGATATTTACTCAACACTTGAACAAATAAAATAAGAATATTAACTTATTTTATAAAAATTCCTGAATGATTCCCACCCAAACATCATCAATAATTCAACAAACCAAAAGCGTGTGCGACCCTCCAACAACGCAAAATATAAGCACACGCATTATTTATGTCCGCGGGTTGAAACAGCTTAAAACACAAAACTCTTCGATTTTTCTTGTGCACACAATGCCTGCGCTTAAGGTAACAAACTACGCTAGCATCCGTCATTAATTTCTACCGCTCACAGAAATCTGATTTTATCCTGGCTACTACCGCATCTGACTGCGAAGCCAAATAAATCATTTTTGGTTTGTTACTGGGATGAACCTTCAACATACTGCGTCCTAAGTTTGCTTTCCCAGAATTAAAGTATGGTGTGGTAATAAATACTGTCGGGAGATGAAACAGGAACAGGAAAAAGGAGAAAGATCCTTTCTTCGGGAATTAGACACGGTGCTAATTTGAAAAAGTAAGTACCCTGAATGACATTCAAGGAAAGAAGAGGATGCAGTAATGAAACCGAGACTGAGCGTTGTCCTTTGAGAAATTACTTTTGGACAGTGGTGAGACTCGTTACATAATTCTTGGGATCTGGACTGGAAGAGCCTCAACTTTGACTTAACAAATGATTGGGTATATAGCTTTGTATGTACTTTTCGCTAGAAAATAAGGTTTCGGTATCTTTAAGGTATCATCGTATGGGAATTTCTATATTTATGGCATGCGTTTTCACAGCCTTCATGAGTAAAAAATGTTTGGACAATAGTGCTACACGTGTTACACAATACATTCGATCTAAACTAGAAGAGTCTTAACTGAACATATAATTGTATACATAGCTATGTATGAACTTTTTCACTGGAATACAAGGCTTAGGTACTTTAAGGTACCGTTAAAAGTGAACTTTCTATTATACATGCGTTTTACCATCCTTCGTAAGTAAAAAATATTTGGAAAAAATTTATTTTGGGGCTGTGGTGTTACTTCTTATTCAATTATTTCGAACTGAGCTAGAAGTCTGAATTTGACTTAATACATGAAAACATATATAGCTATGCATACCCTTTTTGCACTGGGAAAGACTATTTTACTTGGAAAGATTAGAAAATCTGGAAATAACTTTAAAAAAAACATTCATTATGACCCAAAACTAAAAATTGATTTTGTAGTATTAACCTTCTTGAAACAGAAATTAAATGGATTACATGGAGGATCTGCATGTATACGATTTGAGTTACAAAGTAAGTTGTAGAAATTGTAAAAATGTCGAAAGGGTATCAAACATTCCTTTTCAGACACTTTAATAATATTGCCATTTTCTCTACAAAAGAGAAAAGTGAATATTCTGGTCACATTTTCAATTTACAGTTTACCTATTCAGCCCGAGTAAGGTTGGATAATTTTGCTTGTATGAACATGAATTTAAATTTTGTTTTAGGCTCAAAGGTTTCGCTACATGAAAGACGATGGTGGAATGGAGATTACATTTACTTTGAAACAACCTCAGCGATTACTAATTTCCAAAACGCTATTCCGCTTTGATTGAAGACATCATCAACAAAGTTGTTTCAACTGATAATATTGTACGATAAAGTAAACTAAAGCTATTCTACCGCGTAAGACTAGCGCTGGAGAAATTATCAAGCAAAAAGTTTGAAGGAAAAAAAAACAGTCCTCCTAGTGTAAGGGCCACACTTTAATACTAGTCTCCCAGAAACATATTTCAAACACCACGTAATGAACAGATTCCAGAAATCCACAGAATTCATTTGCGAGGGATTACACGTGGTCTTTCAACTCACAGACACGCATTCCAAGATCTTCCATACTGTTAAGGACTTTTACAACACCTTGCATATCCAAGCGTTCCTCCCGAAATAGCTCCGACTTTCTTGAGACAAAATCGGTTTTAATCCAAGTTATTAAAGTTTTAGATTTCGGGCCATTCTCTCAGATCGGAATGGGAGAGAGCCTCTATTTTTCAGGGAGAGAATGTGAGGTAATCTTATCTTGCGTACTCTTTTTCATGAATTATTAATTATTCTCTTTCTCCAAAGGACCCCACTCTTTTCTATTGCAGCGCAATGTCCTTAAACAAAAAGCATTCGTAAATATTTAAACAGGAACTGTGTCCTGGTAAGATTTCCTTAAGTTGCTGTTTAGGCGAAAGAATAAACTTGCCAAATTCCCTCTACTGAATCAGGTTTGCAGGAAAGAAAAATACGAGTTTGGTTCCAGCAAAGGTTGGATTGCATTTAGCATATTGATGAGCGGCCCTTTAATGGAAAACTGTTTCGTGTTATCGACTGTTTTTCCCCAATTGAATATTAAGCCTACAATAGGTATCAACGAGATATCTCGTCCATCAAGATCTGATCAATTTTGTGAGTGACGATATAGATCGTCATCAGGATAATGCCGATTTTTTTTAAATGACGAGATCTTGATCTCATCAATTTTTTGCCAGTAACGAAATATCTCGTCCATTAACAGAGTTGCTTCAGGAGCATTCTCATAAAATTTCAGGAGCAATGCGAAAATAAGGACAAAAATGAAACACCGGTATATTTGTCTTTAAAAGCAATCATAAAATTCCCTATTACAAATATTTTTTTGATGGATAAAAAGGTTAAAAGGTTCTATCCTTAAATTATAGAAACAAAAATCTAATACCCAATTTCCCCATAAGTGAAAAATTTTCCCTTTTGATAAGAAAAATGGCAATCCTGATTAAAGAATCTGGCGGAAATTTCCTCGTAAGTGGAAAATTTCTCTTTTCCCTATATTGACGTGATTTCCTGAGTTAACCACGCATTACGCGGAGTTGCGGAGTTTAGATGCTTTAGCGGAGAAACTCCGGAAGTTCCGGAGCACTTGGCAACTCTGCATTAAGATACGCTTAGGGTTTTGCTAATAACGAGATATCTCTTCAAGGCAACAACCAGGAGGGTTAATATGCATAAATTAACTTCAATAACTGTTTCGTGAATAAATTATTTTTCACCTAAGAAAACTCATTCTTCTAGTGCATCACGATGACAAGAATGCATTCGTCCTTAAACAAATGACTTCTCCACGAATGCAGTCCTGGTAACATTTTCTGAAGTTTACCATCCAGGCGAAGGAATAAACTTGCCAAATTCCTTCTATAGAATCAGGTTTTCAGGAAAGATTACAAGTCTGATTTAAAAATAGGGCGGATTGCAATTAATCCATTGACGACCAGCCATTTAATGAAAACAACAAACCCATGTCACCGACTGTTTACCCATAATTGAGTACTAAACTGTATAAATCGGAATTAACTTTAACAGCATTTTAATGAATTAATTCTCTTTCGCTAAAAGTAACCCATTCATCTAATTCATCCGTTCCGTTCCGAGTGGAAACATTCCCCTCCGCTCCTGGCCATTGAAGGCCCACTACGGATTAGCCACTGACTAGGGAAAGTCTCTAGGAGGAAACTAAAGAAGAGCCGGGTATGTGGGAGGCGCACGAGAGGTAGCCACGAGTTAACCAAGTCGCAGTTAGTCAACCCAGGACTAGAACGGCTCTCGCCGAACGTGATATTGGTGTCCGCGTCCCAGCTCAAAATTATCAATCAACACGGGGTCGTCGTGCTGACCTTGCTGGATTCACCATGCTCGTCTCAAGATCTGAAGCCATCAGAAGCAGTTTAGCGCCCCCAAAGTCATGACTCTAAATGGATTTGTTTTCATCATCGAGTGGCGAGTATGTCCACTCACAGGATGGAAGCTCACACCTACCGGGTATCTACTAGGGATGCGACATCGATGTCGATGTTTTCAAAACATCGATGTTTTGGTAACATCGATGTTTATACTGGTCGATGTTTTTACACTGTCGATGTTTTATTTTTAAATGAAAAAAGTACCGTTATAAAAAGTTAGAAATAACCAAGTAGCATATTTTCATAATCAGCAAATTGAACATACTTTTAGACCAAAGTGGCCAAGGGTGAAGGGTCTGAAAAGTAAGGATGCGACATCGATGTCGATGTTGTCAAGACATTTATGTTTTCGATGTATTGGAGCCGATGTCGCATGACTAGTTGCTAAACCAATTTTAAGAAATGAAGGAAAAAGTTTAAATACACTGAATTTTAAAAACCGATAGTTTGGGGGCGATGCATTATCAACTTCGATGTTTTAATTTTGAACATCGATGTTTTGCTATCGATGTCGCATCACTAGGTGCTAAACCAGTTTTAAGAAACGGGGAAAAAAGTTTAAATACACTGAATTTTAAAAACATTGATGGTTTGGGGGCGATGTATTATAAACATCGATGTTTTAATTTTGAACATCAAAGTTTCAAAACATCGATGTTTTGCTGTCGATGTAGCATCACTAGTTACTAAACCAGTTTTAAGAAATGGGGAAAAAAGTTTAAATACACTGAATTTTAAAAACATCGATGTTTTGGGGGCGACGTAATGCCAACATCGATGTTTTAATTTTGAACATCGATGTTTCAAAACATCGATGTTTTGCTGTCGATGTCGCATCCCTAGTATCTACAAGGAACGCGTTTCTCCTGAGTAGCCCAGTAGGACAGCAGATTGTTCTCAACCCTATATGTCCGGCCCGTGGGCGGTAGTACCGGGTCCATCATCTATGGTGATATGTAGTCCTCTGCCGCCTACCAGATAGCTTCAATTTGTAAGCGAATAGGGTAGGTCCGGAGGGTTGATATTCCCCAGCCATCCTAGTTACCAGGTGGCACCTCGTGGAAGTTCTTGCCGCTACTTGGCCGGAAGGACGACGACCTGCCACTACCCGCTGGTGTCACTACTCCCAAGCGAGCCCACAGCCTTTGCCTTACCGGCCCGAACTGATAATCAGTCGTCAGAAAACAATCCGAATCACCAAGCATTTATCGCCAGCCCACACAAGCGGAAGGAGAGAGAACGATCAGCAATGTTAAAACTTAGTCGTTTTCAGACCTTTTTCGCAATCCTTCTGCGCTTGGGCAGAAGGGACTGACACAGTTAACCGATAATACGTGCTTTTATGGTTAAATCAAACTGTTATTTATTATATCAGTTTGTTTTGAAAGTTTTCCCGATTTCGATACGATTGGCTTTATATGTAAGTTCTTTACTTTTATTTAGATTTAGCTTAATCAGATTCAGTATTATTTATTTCGAGCACGATTGTGTTGTTACTTTTCCAATCAACGTTTTGTGATGTATTCCGATCACATCTGTCCGATTTGCGGCAAGTCTTTCAAGGCAAGTTCTGGAATGTTTCAGCATCAACGGCAAATTCACGGTGTATCATCTGCAGTCACCAATTCTGGTAAAAATAGCCTGGCGTGACCAATTTGCAGTCTGAAACAAGCTTCAAAGAAACAGCTAGAAAGTCATTTGTTGGATGTACACGAAATATAATTTGACAAAGAAACAAAGCAATTTAATTCTGAGGCTGTATTTCTTGCTCTCAAAAATGAAGTGGAACTGGCCACAAATTCCTTCTATGTTTAATCAAGAACTGTTTACCATTCTAAACCTGTCTGTATCACATGTTCATATTCATCCATGCTTATCAAGAATTGTTTACATTTTTCAAAACCTGCCAGCATCACAGGTTCGTGATCACAGTATCCCTGCTTTCACTCCATCATGCCTTTCAAGAACTGTTTATATATCTGCTGCATCCCATGTTCATGTTCAGTTTATCCATGCTTTTCAAGAACTGTTTACATTTCAAAACCTGACAGCATGCCATGAACTTTGTCGTTGAATTGGATATTGGCTCCTGTACCTTGCTTCGCCACGTAATTGCACTTCCACAGTACAATGTAACTACACTTCTGTGAGACCTGCTTGTTTCTGTACAGCTGTTGTTATCTGCATCACCAAACAACATCAGGCTTCTGTAATCTTCATTATTGTACACTGTCATGTCCAATGGTATTCAAAAGGTATCTTAATGTTGTCTGCACGATTTCCCAATCAGACTCTGGGGTTGTCTAACTAACGAGACACTAAACTCACTGCATAAGCAATATCTGGTCGAGTCCCCATTGCCAAATAAAGCAAACTGCCAACTCCTGAGCAGTATGTAATTTCACTGCTTGGCCGGGCATAAAAAAATATTACTGAATTTGTCCAGACTTGGAAGGGTTGTCAGCTTCGGAAAATGGAAACGATTGTTAAAAGAACTCCAATAGTTCATCCGGAGCTGCCTTTTGAAGCTGTCAATATTGATGTTGTTGGACCCATTGAGCCTCTGTCCAGTAGAAGACACAAAGGCATTCTCTGTATGAGGGACCAGCACACTCGTTGGCCTGAAGCAGTACCTCTTAGGTCACTTTTAGCTAAGGCGGCATGCAACGATTAGCTACAAATATTCCCGAGAACTGGTATACCCAAAATTGTCGCGAGTGACCAGGGAACAAACTTTAAATTGTCCCTAACACAAGAGTTTTTGAAAAGATTTGGATCAAGTCCAAGGTTTTCTTGTCCTGGTAACCCAACTAGCAACAGCTTGATGGAGCAATGGAACATAGTGTGGAAGGAAATGCTTCATCACGCAATTAGAGTAGATCCGAGAAGTTGGGATCAGCAACTACCCTTCCTATTCGCTGATCGAGAAGTGACAAACACGACTACGGGAGTTTCACCTTTTCAACTTCTATACGGCAGAGAAGCTCGGGTACTGCTCTCAGTTCTCAAATCCTCCTGGGCTGGTGAGATACACCTACCAACAAAAATCTCTCAGTCAACCGCCGATTATCTTCAAGAAATGAATGTTAAAATAAAGAAGGCTGCTGAACGTGAATTTTTGACTGCTGCTCAGTAAAAAAACATGGTGATATGATCTATCCAATTGCTTATGCCAGTCAGAAACTGACCACTCCATAGCAGGCTTGGTCTACGATTGAACGGGAGGCATTTGCCACCCTTTACCCTACTTTAAAAGTGCTCCTCAATCTTCTGAAGTATAATATTAATATAAAATATTGTTCTGGTGCAAAAACGCCTAATGCTGATGCACTCTTACGCTTATTGTGAAAAGTGTAAACATTTTAATTATAAATTTGGATAAAGTGAAAAATAATTTCATTTTGATTTTCAGTGACATGCTTAGTTAGAATTCAGTTCTGAACTTTTTCTGTTCTAAAATGTATTTAAATTTCTAATAAGTGATTATATTTTTTTCAATTTATGAAATGTGAAATTTTATAATGGGGATAATTTTATAGCCACAATAATTATGTACAGTACATTTATTTCTATTTGTATTATCAGTGTGTATATTATTTGTTTACCTATATTGCTATATCATACAAGAAGGTTTAGACTTATTTTGTGTTTAGAGTCAGTTAGTGTATATGTGAGCAATATTTTTTTGGTTTTATTAATATGAATGTATTTGAATTTCAATATTTTTGTACTATTCCTTCTGGGATTATCAGATTGTGTATCGTAGGTGATAGGTCAATCTTGTATGGGGGGGGGGTTATAGCGTTAGCCCTAATGTACCGGGTCTTAACCGCATTAAAACTATGTGATACGGGTCATTCCACTACGTCAGAAAAATTTAAATACTTAAAACTAACCCCTCCAAGTGGTTTGATGGGCGATATATCTCGTACATCATGATCTAGTCAGATTTGATAAGGGGCCAAAAGAACCTAACCAAAAGATTATTCTAATAAAAGGAAATAATAAAAAGTCTTTCAAAAGGGTTCGAATCAAATTACTAAGGGGTCAATAAATCCTTTCCAAAAGATTTTAATCGAAGGAATATAGAAGAATAAAGTACCTTTCCAAAGGAGTCTATTTCAAGAAAAAGACTAATGTCATACGAATGAAATGAGCATTAAATTTTTCCAAATGGTTCTATACTAAGGAGAGAAATAATAGAACGTTTACCAAATAATTCTAATCGAAGCACATATTAATAGGATTTTTTCAAAGAGTTATAATCTATAAAAGGATTTATAGAATCTTTCCAAATAATTATAATCGAAAGAGAGACCATAGAAAAGAATATAGTTGCCGAGGATTATATATATATATATAGCAGTGATTATTCCCTGTCTTTCCCAAATATCCAGACACACGTAGAGAATGTAATGGATTATTCCTCAGGGGATGCATGCGAACCACTCATCTTGAACCCGGTTTGAGGAACTGGTCCTCACTCTTTTTTGATGTAATAAAAATGTGTAGACAGATCGCTTTCGGAACGCGATTAGTATTCGGGAAGTTACTTTATCGACATATCGACCGTTTAACGCTCGCCAAGTCCCGTTAATTTAGTTACAGATACTTTTTTCCTCTCCCGTTTTCAAAAAGAGGACAGGAGGCGCTCTCCGCTTTTGTTAACTTTTCGAATCCAAACAATCCCAGCTTCTTTCGCCGTTCGAAGGCGACGCAAACAAAAGAGAAATTGCGTCTGCGTGTCTTCGGATCCTTCTGCGAGGGCGACCCAGATGAAATTAAGTTTAGTATGCAATTGCGGATCGATTTTGCAGTCGCTACTCCAGGAGACAAATAGGCAGATGAAGAAGAAGCTTACAACAAAATGTATCTCATTAATAATTCAGAAGAAGCGAATTAAGTTTGGCGTAGGCTTGATAAACCCGAGATTTGAATGACTGCGCTACCGGCCCCTGAGGCAACTGATATGAAGGGTTTCATTCACTTGGGAATGGTGAGGTTTTTTGTTTCCTGGATGAATTATTAAAAGTGGGACTTTTTCTCCCTTTTTTTGTTTAGCTTTCTCGCTATTGATAGTTTCTTGTATCTTTTAGTTGAAAAGCATACGAGCGTTGGTATTTAAATAGAGTGTCTTTTAATTAATATATATATATATATATATATATATATATATATATATATATATATATATATATATATATATATATATATATATAACATTAAAAAATGATTCATGAGAAAATTGCTTCGACATTGGCAGGCGCCTCCGAGTATATTTTCACGTGCCTTTTACAGTTTCGCAGCCCATTGCAACAGAAATAATTAATTTTTGCAAGCTAAGCTAAATTCATCTTCCCACTCCGTGATCCATCTGTTCCCATCTGTTTACTGTAAGATGTCCCATCAAATGATACCATATAAGGCAATGAAATCTGTCTGAATATTGCTGATCAAGGAATAATTAATTTGTTGATACACAACATTGTAACGTGTTGCGCCATCTCTTGTAGCATATATATATATATATATATATATATATATATATATATATATATATAATTTCGGATTTCTGCTGACTCAAATGCGGGAACCCTTGTTGTAAACATTCGTCTATGATTTTCAACAGCTGTACACTATTCTGAGTGTGGTCGATATCAATTCGAAGGATACCATCACAAATTAATATTAAATCAGAAGTGGGGAATGCAAGAATCTGTTTTTCTTACTCGCAAGAACGAGCGAAAGTAGAACCGAAACCACTGAACGATCTTAAATTTGACCTATTTTTTCGTTGCTGGTCGTTTCCAAAAACAATGAAATGTAAATTCTTAATCGTTTGGGATGAAGCAGATTTTAATATACGTAACATCTGAGGGATTTCACTTAGAGTCAACATCTTGAGAAATTAACAGTTCACAATAGCAAAGAATAGTAATCACTTGAAATAGTTTCAATGAAGTACTGTTGACTTATATTCATCAAAAGGAGAAAGAAAAAATGCGTTGCAAAAGTACTCACCGGATTAGTTGATAGGTATCCATTTTTTCGCAGACACGGAAATGGTTGAAAAGTCAGTTTCGTTTCAGCGAAACGCACAAACAGTTCACTTCAAACCACAAAATCGATACACATAGTTGCTTTTGATCAGCACACAACATCAGCACACATCTTGAGCTCTGCTAGGGGTTTAATTTAAGTAAACTATCTTAACTCATCAGAGGGGTAAATAAACCCCATAGAACATTTGTAAGACGAGTTAAAGTGACGCTTACGGACCAGGGAACCACGTCCGAAATCTACAGCTGGCGACATTATTGCAGCAGAAATGGACACAAATATCCGTAGCTGTGTATCAAAACCTCGTTGAAAGTTTGCCCAGAAGGGTTGCTAGTGTAATTGCAGCAAGTGGGGGACCATCCCCTTTTAAAGCATGTATTATTTCCCTTATACTATCACATCTTGCTGCCCGGTCCATTATTGTATAGGTTAGTGTATATTTACTATTATCTTCTTCCAAAGTTTATTTCTTATATTAATTGAAGTAGGATTTCGCGGTGATTTTATTTAGTTTTCACACTTTTGATTTATATAGTATTTCATCTTTTACTTGAAAAACATAACAGCTCTAAAAAACTGGTATAGCGAATTCAATCGTGGTCGACGTTCGCTCCAGAACGAATTCCATGAAGGTCGTCCAAAATAGGTTGTTGTGCCAGAAAATAACGATTGGTTGTTGTTAACGAAAATAACGAAAAAAGCAAGATCGTCATGTGACATACAGTGAGATTGAGGCATCCTTGTGTATTAGTATGACAAGCATCAATAAGGTATTACATGAACATTTGGCCGTAAAAAAGATTTGTTCGCGTTGGATTCAGCATAATCTGACAAACGTTCAAAAGAAGGCTTGTGTCGATTGGTGCAAGGAAATGTTTAAAAAATACGTTCAAGGTACATAAAAGGCTGTGTATAATGTGTACACAGATTGTGAATCATGGATCTATGCATATGAGCCCGAAACAAAACAGCAATCTACAGTAAGGGTCTTCCAAGACGAGCCAAATCTAACAAAAGTTGTTCACGGAAGAAGCACATCGAAGCAAATGGTTGCCTGTTTCTTCGGCATTACCGGCCACGTGACGACAGTGGGCTTAGAGCAACGCAGGACGGTCAATTCCAAAAGGTACACTACCATTTGTTTGCTAGAAGTCATCGGAGAAATTAGAAAAAAGCAGAAGAGTCGAATCATTCTTCACCACGATAATGCGAGCTCTCACACATCAGCTCAAACAAAGGATTTTTTGACCGGCGAAAACATCGAATTGATGGTTTATTCGCCGTACAGCCCTGATTTGGCACCCAATGACTTTTTTTTTATTCCAGCACATCAAAAATAAATTACGTGGTCAACGATTTTCAACACACGAAGGAGCGGTTGATGCATTCAAAACACATGTTTTGGAGGTACCTCGATCGGAGTGGAAAAATTGCTTCGAAAATTGTTTCAAACTCATGCAATAGTGTATTGATCTTCATAAAGAATATTTTGAAAAACAATAGAACCAATTTCAATCATAATTATTTGTTTTTTTTATATTATTATTAGGCTAGAAATATAAATAGCAATCCTCGTACCGATGTAACCGTTCCAAAGAATTATATTCGAAAAAAGGTATCAATAGAATCGTTCAAAAGGAGTATATTCTAAGGAAATGAGTGATAGAATTTTTTCAAAGGATTATATTATCAGGAAATGAATAATAGGATACTTGTGAATAACGTTATTCTAGATACATAAAGTAGAAATGGAATCTTTCCAAAGAATTGTACTACAACGAAAGAACTATAAGAATCTTTCTAAAGCTTAAAAGAATCTATGGATTCTTTCAACCAATAGATGTGCTTATTTAGTAATTAAGCATGTTGAGGGGTAAAAGCAATACTGTACAACTCGGAAACCTCAAAAATCTCAGAGGGTTAAGATGATTTATCTGGTATAGATCTAAATGCTTATTGAGTTTATTTGCCTTAAAAATGCATAAACGGAGATATGGAAAGATAGTTAAGCATGTATCCAAAATGTGCGACTTTCAAAAGTATGCGTTATCAGTCAATTATGCCTGAACAGGAAAGTAACACCCAAACCCAATGACTAGGAACGTTATTTTCCATTCACGTCAGCTCGATCACCCATTTGGTCCGGGTGTTTAATTTTTATGCAGCACTTTAGGAAGTGCTGTTTTAAAATACGGCCCTTAATGGTTTATGGTCTTTTACAAGGTTCAGTGCATTTGGAAGGGGAACTCAAACTGAAACTTTTAGGATGGGAAACAAGTATGTAGTGGTTAAGGGAACGGTGAACTTTCAAAATCACGTAAATCGATCAAACAATTGATTTTTTTATACTCCTGGGTTACCTCGACAAGGTACCTCGTCATTAGTAAAACTCTCCTGATCTTGATAGACGAGATATCTCGTCATTAGCAAAATGGGTCGCTTTTTGATGGACGAGATATCTCGATGAAAATACTTGGAGGGTTAATTTTAGGGTTACTAATAAATTGATGTCCACATCTGTAGATAAAGCAGTAACTGTAAATATTACATCGTATCGTTCATTTTGATCAATGGAAAAACCATTTATGGATTGACTCTCAATACAAACACTTATTGGAGGTAAGGAGAATGTATTGCACACACTACTAATATTCGGCGCGTTTAGCTTCGTGAAATTCATTTCTATGCGTGGATACGTTCTTGGTAGACAGAGCAGTGCCATTGAGAGGAGCTTCAAAACGTGTGACTAACAGGTCAACTAACAGTCACGTGATTTGTCTGTGAAAATTGATTTGTTTGGCCAATTTGGCATCTCATTTCATCGTTTGGTGATAGAAGATCGTATGCCAGGGCAGGTGTATGAATGAGCAATTCTATAGTGGTGAAATCGACAAAGCATAGTACTCTCAGATGATCAATTAATGAACCAAAAAGATGAATCAATGGATGGGCTTCTTCTCCCTAACAAATCTCATTATGAATGAAAAGTTCCACACAGTTGACGAAGAAGTCTAAGGGCCACTTTGCTAATAGTTTTGGTGACATGATTATGGGCACTTAAAAAAGTTATCATTGCTCAATCTACTTTTATACTTTCTCTATAAACAATGCCACCCGGAAATCCAGTAATTGATCTAAATTTTATATCTAACTAGCCAAATGCACCACGTCCAAATAGCTACGCTGTAAAATTTTTTTATTCACCTAGACGAATCAGCAAGTCCTATGGGAAAGAAGTACCCACGTAGGCAGTCGTGACCAGTGTAGGGAGACTACTGGCTACTAGAGCTAAGTCCTCTGGGAATGTTTGGGATAGATTTTAAGTTAAGTTGCGAAACTCGTACGTTGGTATCCAGTCAACTTGATCTCTGCCAAATGCTACATTTATATGAATGCTTCAAACTGAAGATGGTTAAAGTTCTTTAAGTCATACGAATTTGTAATTTATTTCAGAGCAGTGTTTCTCAAGTATTTTTCTATCAAGGCCCTTTCAAATCTATAAATATATTCAGGTCCCTTTGGGGTTTCTCATGGAAGTCTAAAGGGACCTGACTAAAGAATTTGAGGAAACTAAATCTGAAATCTCTATAAACTCTTTATCTTCTAGAGATTTGCGAGTAGTATGATGTTGCTTTTAGCCAGCACACACTACAGAGGGCAACGGAAACCCGGTTAGAAGACAAAAAAAAATTAGCAACCGGAGGTATTGTCATTTGACCGTAGTTCAAAAATGCGTGGTCTAGTCCTTGAAACATTCCCTCCGGGTATGATTCCGGGTCGCCAATAGCCCGCTGTGTTGCTCCAGTGTGACGTTAATTAAAATACCTACCTACCTACCTTTCTATAGAACCCATGGATTCATTGATCTTTTTAAAATATTCTATTGTTCCTTTCCTTTGAATAGAAATATTTCGAACTATTATATGTGTCCTTTCTTAGAATATAATCTGTTTGACATATTCCATTGCACTTTCCTTAGAATAAAATCCTTGGAAAAGGTTCTTTTTCTTTTTTTTTTCACAATATAATCTTTTGGAGATACTCGAATTCTCATTTAAGTTAAATAGAATCATTTGGAAATATTATGTTGTGCATTGTCTTTTAATTCAATTCCTTGGAAACATTCTATTGCTCATTGAATCCTTCGAAAACATTATTCTGGTTATGATTAGAACTGACTGAAACTTCTGCAGTAATATTGCAGATATCGAGGTATAATTACGCGTGTGAACACTCCAGAACCGTTCCGTTAATACAAGGCGAAATGTAAGCAGTTGCATTTTTTTAAAACTTGCTTTTGTATGTTAAATTATGAGAATTTCTTTCTAACGTAATTTTTCACAATAAATATTAGTTTCATGAATTTCTCCAGATGAGTTCACGAAAAAAACACAGTGAAAGAGACCGAAAGGTTTATTACGAGGTTCGTTCGGAAAGTAATAAACGTTTGAGCACGCGCACCACTGTGACAGTGGCAGGTGCACCGGTCAAGGTCATTCAGTTTTAGAGAATAGTCTGCCTGCTGTTTACTGAATTACATCGCAACATAACGGTAATTGTTGTTTTGGTAAGCAAACAAACTGTCGAAGAAAATGGAGCGTGCCGCCAAATGTGAAGTGATACTTGTGATCTGATTTCTGAGCGCAAAAAAATGTGCGACCAAGCGAAATTTATCGTGAAATCAAAGCAGTGTATGGTGATATGATGGATGAATCATGTGTGCGTTTTTGATGAGGGAAGAGAGAACGTTCAGGAGGATCGATGTGGCCGCCCAAGTCTCATTACCGATGAGCTTGTCAAGTCTGTCGACAAATTCATCGAACAAGATCGGCGTGTGACTTCGGATGAAATTCATGATAAATTTTCACATGTGTCTCGAACTATCATTTACAAAGTGGATCTCCTCAAATTCAGTAAAATTTGTGCAAGGTGGGTGCTACGCATGCTTAATGACGACCACAAAAACGTAAAGATGTTACTACTTAACTCAATGGACAGGCGGCAGAGGAGTATGATGCTGGTATTCAAAAGCTAGTCATAAGATACGGCAAATGTTTAAATTTGCTAGGAGACTATGCATAAAAGTAGCATAAGGTATGAAAATGTAAAATAAAATGTGTGGTTGAAAATTTTTAATTGGTGGGCATTTTATTTAAAAACGAGTATTACTTTCCGAACGACCCTCGTATTTGGATATTGTGAAGCTATCCTCGCACAATGAAATATGAAAGGCGCTTGAGCGTTTCTAAAACGCACACGCGTTTCTATAAATTAAGCGTTCAACTTAAATAGGCAGACGCTCCTCAAAAGAGAGCTATTAAATCTGTCTTCCGAAGAAAGTGCAGATTAGTAATTTAAATAACGACACAGCACAGCGTGCTGGTATCGGTTTGACAAAATATTTACCGACTTCACTTTTCATGTCGTGGGGGTGCATCCATAAATATTGATTGTCTGTCTATGATTCTTCACATTGAGATTTATAACCCAAACGTTTCCATGCATTAAGATTTATTAAGTGCTTCATGTTCTAGGTAGAGTGTTTCAATTCGCCGGAGTCTTTCGATATTTATGGTTGTTTCGAATAGATAAAAGTCTAATGGGGCGCCTGCTGGATACTTTGGAGTTTACTTTGGATGTCGCAATGAAGTATTGCTACAGCAGCGGCGAAGCTTTGCATTAAGATGCCGAAGTTTTCTGCAGGGAATTCATCCGTGGGAGAAAAATGAGAGGTTCGACGAAATAATTTATAATCAATGGTATTGAAGTGAATTTGAATGATATCTTGTATTTAGTTTTCATTCGTAACTCATTGAAGAGTTATTGTAATAAAGAAAAGTATAATTTTTTGCCATTTACATCATGATACTGGTTTAGTAGCGAATTAATCAGCGGGAGAAAATGAGGCTTGATAGAGTAATTTATATTCAATGGTATTTAAATGAGATTTTGTTATCCATGTTTTTATTTGAAGCTCATTGTGCAGTTACGAATAATGAGGAAAATAATATGTTTTCGTGCCGTTTGCATTGTATACTGAAGATCACTGTAACTACATTCAAACCTGTTTTTGCGAGATCGTTTTTTTTTCCCGATCGTTTTTTGTGCGATATTTTTTGAGCGGTATATGAAAAAAATTTATTCAGTATAATCTACTTACAGTCCTTTCAAAATTTCAATCAAATTAGAACATAATTGACAAAGTTATCAATAAAAAATTACTTAAATAAAAAAAAAATTTAATATAGCACTTTTTTGTAACGGACTAAAAAGTATAAATAATTTCTCCTGGCTCCATACAGATTTATAACCCATACAGATTCCTGATCCCATTCAGATTGTACTGAAAATTTGTAATTGTGAAGTTTTAATAGCTATAAAAATACTTGTAAGATTTAAAACGAAAAAAGTGGGGGGCATGCAATAAATAATAAAGAGGAGTGTAAAGCGCCCCACGTTTTTCGTTTTAAATCTTACAAGTATTTTTATAACGATTAAAACTTCACAATCACAAATTTTCAGTACAATCTGTATGGAATCAGGAATCTGTATGGGGCCAGGAGAAATTATTTTATTATTTTTAGTCCGTTACACCGAGTACATGGTAACTGGATAAAAGTCAACTCTAAACGATTGCGAGGTGGTATCTTCAAGTGACGAAAGTGATTTCAAACCAGTTCACCACAAGAAAATCCGCCCATTGTCAGACTACGAAAAATTCTGGCTATACATTTTGAAAAGTTTTGTATGTGTAAAATAAGTAGATACGTAAATAATAACAGACAAATCAAATAAAATATTTAAAAATGTTCGCATGTGTATTTTCTAATCTAGATTTCTAAATGAGATTCCAAAAGGTAGGACGAGATTCCAAAAGGTAGGACGAGATTCCAAGTCGTTGATAAGCCTCGTGTCTTGATTTCGTTTAAAACAGCAATTTCTAGTTACTTCATAACGTTTTGAGTTATTTTCTACGTTAGACTTTTGTTTGCAGTCCCTATTCACCGCATGAAAAAATACTTTTTAAATTTATTCTGAAAAATATTTTTTATAGCACTCGTGAAGTTTTAGAAGATTTTTTTTTATGCGTATTCTCTTTTATTCGGTCCCTATCCACCGCACAAAAACTGTTTTCAGTGTACATCAATTGTGCATGAAAAATTGACCAATAAAATTAAAAGTACTTGAATTAATTTTTATCAGGTACCGGTTTGGAATTCGCTTTTGTAAAAATTATGCTTAAATGAATTCAAATCAGATCTTGTCAATATATTTTTTACAATCTTACTTAAGGAACCATACTGAAATTTACCAGTGCGAATTCATCAGCGAATATGTGAGTGAATTTCAATGGGATTTTGTACTACTTGTTTTAATTTACAAGTCTTACCGGTTACTTTAGTGAATTTATGAATGCGTTTTTGGCAATTTACATTTTAATTAAAATTTACAATTGGCATTCATCATTGAAAAAATTATAGTTATTGAATTAGATTAGAGATCACAGTTTATATAATATACAGTAGTTTACTACAGTAAAATTATCAGATGTAGGTAAGGTAGTGATAATTTTTAATTAACGTCGTACTAGAGCAACACAACGGGCTATTGACGACGGTCTGAGATCAATCCCGTAAGGACAACACCACGTAATTTTGAACCACGGTCAGATGACGATATCAGCTGTAGGAAAATGAGGATTATAATTTTCAAGACAAAAGGAAGATCAAAATAAAAAAAAATAACTTTTAGGAAAATTTCGAAAATGAAAGTGGATTACGGCGTTATCACCAGACAAATCAAAATGGTGGTTTCTACGTATGATCAGCAATACGCTAATAATAGGCTCATTGTTCCCCAAAACAATATTAAAAAGCAAACACACAAAACAAAGCAATATAAAAAGAATAAGAAGAAAACCAGACAACACAAAATGATGGTTTCTACGTATGAGCAACAATACGCTAAAAAAGTGTTCATTGTTCCCCGTAACACCATTGAAAAGCAAACACACAACAAAGAAATATATAAAGAATAAGAAGAAAACGAAATGAAATCCGCAACAGCAGCCGGGAGACCGACGATACCAAGCCGGGAGATTGCCACCAAATGTCACTATCCACTTCTTATCCAACAAAAATCTATCATTAATGACAGTTGAATTTTTGTTGCATTGAAACTATAAAAATTTAAATGGTAGTGTTCGTATACAAAAAATGATATTTTTCTCGTTTAGTTATTCAGAACCGAGAGTGTTACGATTTCGATTTTTAGAAAGTCGATTATTAAAATTTATGTTCGTCTCCAGACCCAATTTTAAAAATAAAATTCAAATTCAGTATAATAGAAATGAAAGGCAACTAACGTTCCAGAAGTAGTAGGCAAATACAATTAATCATCGGTAATATAATTACTGATATTATTAAATTTTCAAAAATAGTATTAAAGAAAGAAAAAGGGAATTTTTTTATTGAGAAGTATATTTTTGAGATTATATTACATTGTAAGAGAAAGTTAGTTTCTGAGTTACAAATCTTGCTGAAACGCACCAGTTGACCAGCAATAATATTGTAGTAATTGTTTTTAGAAATATATTTAGAGTCCCAAAAGATTAATTTAATAATTGGTAATTTAAAATTATTGCGTTTATCGTAGAGATTAATGTCAGCTTTACAGCACGAAACTGAAATTTTTACGTCGAGAAAGTCAATTTTATAAACTAATTTAGTTTTAACTGAATAAAGGTCGTCATCAGGGAGAAGCCTGACCCAAACAAAACAAAAATGGTGTTTTCTAAGTTTGATCAGCAATACGCTAAAAAATTGCTCATAAACTCAACAAACACCATTAAAAAACCAACACACAAAACATTATTATTTTAAACCACAAAAAAGAATAAGAAAATAATACAAACCTTACCCAGGACAGCAGCATGGAAACCGCTGATACTTAGAACGAAAATCGCCATCAAATGCCACTATGTATATCGTCCAACAAAACTTCAATCTAAGGACAGTCAAAGTCATCGCATTGAAAATATTGAATGCATTTCAATATTTTTAATACGACCAGTATCACCAGTCTCCTAACTGCTGTTATGGGTTAGCTTTCGCATTCTTTCTCAGTCTTTTTTATGGTTTAAAATTATACTGTTTTGTGTGTTTGCTATTTAAAGGTCTTCTGAGAGCGTACGAGCAATTTTTAGCGTATTGCTGCTCATATATAGAGAACACCATTTTTGTGTTTTCTGGGTCAGGCTACTCCCTAATGACGCCCTGATCCACCAAAACTTTCATTTTCGAAAATTTTCTTATGGTTTTTATTTTGAATTTCCCTTTGTTTTCAATTTATATTGCTTACCTTGTTACTTCTGCAGCTTCAGAAAGCTTGTATTGTTAGTTTCGAGTTTCGTTTTCTGTTTGCAACCGGGCTGATTGGTTCTTTGTTTTTTTTAATGTTTTGCGTGTTTATGTACAGTTTAAGACACGGTCCCCAAATGTGAACTTAACCTAGGTATACCCATAAAGTTTGTGTCCCCTTCCCGAGCGAAGTAACGTAGGAGGCACTGAGCGTGTCACATGACTAGTCAGTGGAAATGTTTGCGGTCTGCAGTGGAGAAGGCGTTTTGTGTTCTTGAATTGAAACTGTCACCGTTGTGCAACGACATTTTCGATCACGATTTGGAAAAGGACCTCTCAACCAGAAAATTCATTCACGATTGGTTTTAAAGATTTGAAACTATGGGCTGTTTGTACAAAGTTCAAAAGCCAGGACGACCGAGTGTATTGTCAGATGTTGTCAAAAAATTTATTCATCCAATGGATAATAAAATCGAATAACTTTATTCTCCAATTGGATGGTGCACCATCACACTGGTCAGGTGACATGCAGAATTACTTCTTTTAACATCTTCTTCACCGATGAATTTGACGAAGCTCCGACTACAGCATGCCACTAACCCAATGGCCACCCAGATGCCCTGATTTAACACAGTGTGTCTTTTTTTTTTTTGGGGGGGGGGTGCTACGTAAAGGATAACGTATTTAATCCTCCTCTTCCTGTTCATCTAGCGGAGTTGAAACAGTGTATCTCAACCACTATCACTGCACTTGCTTCAGATACCCTAACATGCGTCTGAACAGAAATGGGTTACCGGTTCGATGTATGCAGTGTACATATAGAACATCGGGGACTGTCTGTAAAATAACTTGAAACATTCACCTATACTTCTGTTACAGGTAACATAACATATCTTATATTGTCACTGTTATATTGAGCGTTGAAATTGTATACTTACTTATGAATCACCCTGTATATATATATATATATATATATATATATATATATATATATATATATATATATATATATATATATATATAAAATTTCTTTTGTGCAAACTATTTAAACTTATGCACAATAATTTTGCAATAAATCACCAATTTTTGCGATTAAGCAGCTAAACTGATGCAAAAACTTCTTACTACGAAACTTTTTAAACTGATGAAAACAATCGTAAGGATAAATATTTTAGAAAATTGCCATGTGCTGTTGAGTACCACCTCGCATCAATTAACCAGATGGATAACAGTGAACAAGTTGGTATCTATTCGCCCCATTTCCATTCTGTTCACAACATAGTGCAAGATGATGAACGAATTTCAACCAGCCACCAGCATATATATGAAAATTCAATTCAAAATGCGCGGCGCTGTGTTCATTTTATAATTTAAAATCTCTCCCAAACTCCTGAACTTGGTAGCTTCTGTAGTCGATAATGAGTTCATCTCCTATTTGGATCACGTTTTCAACTCTTTTGCTCACGTTCCTTTGGTTTTGTGCTAGAAGGCTGAACTTAAATTGTTGAATGACGATGCTGTAAGCTTCCCACCCACCTAGTATGCAACTGCAGGTATGTCCGCGGTGGAACTTTTTGTGTGTGCCCGGCATTCTTCATTAAAATGTTTCGGCTTTTCAAATTTTTCAATTCGTTTATTTGACTTTTTATTTGGTTTTGTGCGACGACGTTTCTGAGACGCATTAGGTGTAGCATAAAAAATTTTAGTTTATCTCGTGCATGGGGTTTTGGACGACAAATAAAAATGTTGCAATTATAAATGACGTATTTTGTTCTGTATAAAGTTTATAATATTATTTTTAAAACAGAAGTACGTCTATTATGATTCGCAAAGTTTAGCTTTTGAAGCCGTTCATCTTTCTCTTCGCAAATAATCTCTCTATGAATTAATAGTAGAATCACTAATCATTCTTATGTTTCCCAAGTTCATAAACACAAGCTGATATAAACTTTTCATACAAAGTCAAATCAATGTGACGAAATTCTGGTGTACCATATCGTTCTCTTTCCAAAGTATCACTAAATTAATAGTAGAATCGTCTTTCAATTGCGTGTTTATCATTTATATAAATTCATTTGATATAAACTTCTCGATACAAAGTACAAATAAATCAGACAAAACTGGGTATACGACATCTTCCATTTTTCTCTTTCCAAACATTCTATGAAATAATGGTAACACAATGGTTTTTTCACTTAAAAAATGACCTTTGAAGTAAAATATTTTTTGGCAAATACAAATCAATCAGATAAAACTCGGTTTACGACATCTTCCAACATTCACTTTCCAAAGAATCTCTGAATTAATAGCACCATCGTATTTAAACTGGGTGTTTTATCATTCCACGAACAAAGACTTACTTTTCGGTATAAAGTACAAAAACCAAGAAAAAGAAGTTTGTCCATTCTGCGTTTAGAGACGAGGGTCCCTAGCTGAGAAAATTTGAATCACAAAGGCACACTATAAAATAAGCATGTTTGTCCTAAAAGAATGCATAATGTATGGAAACCGTGGAAAAAGACTGAATCTGAAAAATGTTGTGTGGGAATACTCAAACCGACTCAGACAAAAGTCGAGTTCCCACATGCGTCAAAAACGAAGTCAATGCTAGAGTACAAAATATATGTATGCGTTAAAAACACATAAATGTTCTGGAATTCTATTATTTGAACTTCTATACTGATAAGAAACCAAAACGCATACCGACACAGTTACGGGTTGTTGCAATCCAATGTTTAGATAATGGTCCTTAATATTTAAAACAACCGAACATTCCTTTGTAAATTAGTCGTAATCATTAATTATAAACATCAGGATTTCAATGTTCATGATGTAGCTCTTGAACCTTTATTGACACTCCTATTTTATTAACCCTCTCACGTTTCACACGCATATTTCCGTTTCGCAACCTGCAGTCTTCCCTGCATTAACCTAATCAGTTTTGATTCTTTTGAGCAATAGAATCTTTCGTGTGATTCTCTCAACTAATAAATTTCGTTATTTAGTAATTAAGAATGCTGTGTGGAATAAGCAATACAACAATGCTTGGAAATCTCATGATGTTAAAAGGGTTTAAAAGATTTTTGAAATAAGAGTATGCTCGTTGGCTTATCCCATTAACCCTCTTAGGGTTTCGCAGGCATATAGCCGCTCTGCTACCTTCAGTATCCTTTTCAAGGTTCTAATCCGTTTGCAGTATTGACTGTCTCGAGTAAGAAAATCTTTCCTGGATTTCATTCAAACTTTGAACAAAATCCACTGGTAAGATTATTTTGGAAAACACTTTAAGAACTACTGGTCTACATAATTTCTAAGTACATTTTAAATATTAAGGTGGGGAAAAGACCCCAGAATATAATACTAAATATGTGTGAGACAATAATCGCACGTAAGAGTTCTAATAGTTTAATATAGCACCCAATGCTGATTCCGTAAGTTATCGAAAATACTTACTAGTACAGCCGTCGTCCAATAGGAAGTTCAAGGTGCAAAGCAACATGCGCAGACAGATCAGATATGCCAGCGCGAGCGGTGAAAACACCTTGATTGGTGTGAGCATATCTTGCAGCTTGTATTTTTGACCACGGCTTTAAAGTCAGTACATGCACTTAATAGTTAACTTAACGTTGGAGACTATACATTTTTTCTTTGAAGCAATTCTGAAAAAACTACATTTAATAAATCGAATTAATGATATCTTAATATCTTCAATATCTTATAAGTAAACAAGAATCTTTAAGAAACAGAAATAACTAAGAAAAATATTGAATTCAGTACTAGCACGTTATTTAATATTTGAAAATAAAGCAAATTTGATAATCTTGTAACTTGTTCTGCAGGTCAATTACTGTTTTATATCAAACAAGTTATTTTCACTCATGAAATAATGTCAACATACAATGCTTTAAAAACTCAATGTTTAAGATTTCAATCATATTAAAACGAAGAATATTTACTTAGTTCCATATCCATGCTTCATCACATTAATAATAACCTAGTTTGTAATTAAGTTTATTTAACTAGCATGATACTTAACACAGATAAAACTAACGAACGGCTAACGAGTTACCGAACAATTCAACTTTTTTACCCAATACAGTCATCTCATATATACCCCTTAAGAATACATCTACCAATACATGTATAGTTAATTAATTATATAAAATTAAAAACACGCTTTTTCTTCAGTTAAGTGCCTTTGTTTCGCATAATTTCTCTCAGCTCCAATTACAATTTTTAAAATCTAATTTAAAACCGAATCTCATTAAAAACCCAGGCTGCAAATAAAAAGAGAAAAAAATGTATTTTTTTCAAGTTTCGAAGTTATTCTGAGCATTAATCAATTAATCTTGATTCATTGAAAGATTATTACGCTAGCAATGCTGAGGAGACATTTTTACACACCATTTTTTAGAACCGGTCTCGGAAGGCAATCGCATTTTTAAATCCGGAATCTGTTTTTTCAGCGTTGTAATTAATATTGTTGTATTTAAATTTATCATGATTAATCTAGGATACTTCTCTTTTTGGGGATAGAGTTATTCGAGTAAATTAGATGTGTCTGTAAAAATCTACTCCCACGATTTCAGTAGAGTCATTAGAGGAGCGAGAATGGAAAAAAGGCGGTTCTCTCTTAAAGTATGTCAGCATTTAATTATCAGCCCACTATGTGATGTAACCAAAAAAAATGGCTTCTAGTAACGGAAAAAAGCAATGAATAATACCAATTTTCATTTAGGAATTTAAAATTGGGAAGTACATGGAATTTGTCTGAGATTATGAAAACTAAATCATGTTAGTGATAGTCGAAAAATATATTGCTGGGGCTGTTACTTTATCGTGTGTTTCAAGAAATACTGGGATTAAAAATATTTAAAATCTATTTTTCTGTAAAATAAAATACATTTTTTTGGGGATTAATGAATAGTAGGTAGGTTGATAGTTGAATTAACGTAGCACTGTAGCAACGGAACGACCTATTGGCTACGGTCCTATGTCGATCTTGAAGGAAAAGATCGAGGACAACACCTCGTAATTTTGAAACACGGTCAGATGACGAGGTCATCACCTGAACTGATTCATCACTTTCCAAACTTTCACACCAACATAACGTGAGGATATTTGACGCCATGGCAGATTTAGCATGCACTGGAAGGAAAGTAGAAATCTTATTCTACTGGACTGTGTCAGAATTTAATTATCCACCCCCTATGTGATGTTACTGAAAATCTGGCTACTAGTAACGGAAAAAAGCTAGGAATGATAACAATTTTCACATTGGAGTTACAAATTAGGAAGTACATGGAATTGTCTTAATTTTTTTGTAATGAAACAAAATGTGTCTGAGATTCGGCCCTTACTTAAGAAAATAAAATAATGAAATTGTTAAAAGATATAGATAGGTTGATACACACACTGCCGTGTGTTTCAAAAAAGAGTAAAATTGAATTTGTGTTTAAAATCAAAATCTTTTGGTCTCAATGATACTATGTGGTCACAAAAAAAGGAAACAAGCAAATGTTTAGTTTGAAGCAACAATTTGTTGTTGTAAATAAAGAGAAAGAAGATTATTTTCCAACAATGTGTCAGCATTTAATTAATCACCCACTATGCGATTTGAATGAAAAAATGGCTAGTAATGGAAAAAAAGCTAGGAATGATAACTATTTCCACTTTGAAATTTGAAAGTAGGAACTCCAATTATCCGGATTGCTTTGAGAGAAAATGAAATCAGCATAATCCGCATTTTGAAAGTATCTTACCGGTGAATGATAAAAACGAAGAGGACGAATGCCAGTTGAGAACTAAGAAACATCACAGTGAAAATTCCTGGATGATCCGATTGCAGTGCAGAGGACGTAGGCTAGTGGCTGTTGTGCGATTCTTCGAAACCTGGATTCCAAATTCTCAGTGAAGATGAACTCATCCAAAGTGTGAGAGAATAACTCATTGATGACCCCGAAGATAACGACGACATTGCTACTTAACCAGACGCGGAACCGTCAACTAGTAATGCGACATCGACAGCAAAACATCGATGATTTGAAACATCGATGTTTAAAATTAAAACATCAATGTTGATAATAACATCGCCCCAAAAACAGCAATGTTTTTTAAATTGAGTGTATTTAAACTTTTTTCCTCCATTTCTTAAAACTGATTTAGCAACTAGTGATGCTACATCGACAGCAAAACATCGATGTTTTGAAACTTCGATGTTCAAAATTAAAACATCGATGTTGATAGTAAATCTCCCCAAAACCATTGAAGTTTTTAAAATTAAGTGTATTTAAACTTTTATCTCCATTTCTTAAAACTGGTTTAGCAACTATTGATGCGACATCGACAGCAAAACATAACATCGACATCGATGTCGCATCCCTACTTTCCAGACCCTTCACCCTTTGCCACTTTGGTCTAAAGGTATGTTCAATTTGCTGATTATGAAATTTATGCTACTGGGTTATTTTTTAAATTTTTATAACGGTGTTTTTTCATTTAAAAATAAAACAACAACACCATAAAAACATCGATAAGTATAAACATCGATGTTACAAAAACATCGACTACAATACATCGATGTTAAAAACGACACCATCTACAGCTACTCACCGTCAAGGGAATGAGTGACTTGGCTGGACGGAAACGACTAAAGACAACGAAACAATTGACTTTGATCGATATGTTCAAGTAATGATAATGCAGTATGTTAGTATAAAATGTAACAAAATTATTTTCATAGTCATTAAATTACAATACATTCTTAAGCGACATTTGGTTGTTTTTTATTACTAAGAAATTACCTTTCTTTTTCGTGATTATCCGGATGGCGTCTGGTCCCAATTGATCTGGATAGTAGAAGTTCTAATGCACATGGAATTTCCCCATTTTTTGTTTGGTAATGATACCAAATTCGACTGAGATTCCGTTGTGAAATAACTACGTGAGGTTGTTGAAAAATATATTGCTAGGGCTGATACTTTTTCTGTTTAAAGAAAAGTGATTTCGAAATCATTTCAACTCTATTTTTTTATAAAATAAAACTAATTTGGGTTCAACAATGGGATATGTGGTCAATATTCGAAACAATTCAGTAATTATAAATAAGGAATAAGAAAGGTAAAAATGTGATTCTCCAGAGTGTTTAAGGGGATTAGAGAGCATTAATTAACATACCGCAATATTATGTGCTTGGTAACTGACGCTGTAATTGCTAGTAAAGGAATAAAGTTAGAATGATAACAATCTACACATTGGAATTTAAAATTGGGTAGTACATGGAACTAACCCCATTTTTGGTGGAATGATAAAACTGAATTATTCGTCTGAGATTTTGTTCTTAGTTACGAAAATAAAATCGTAAAGTTGTGAGAAAATATATCACAGAACACTAACAAAATATATTGCAGACAGCAAGAAGTTCCGTTTAAAAATATCAATTTCCTTCAGATAAACTTGGAAAAATGTACAGCATTAGATAAAACATCGCAATGTTGTTTTATCTAATTTGTATGTATAAAATATACTGATAACACCAGTTTCATAATCTTTGTTAAGTAAGTTGACATTTCCATTAAAACTAAAATAAAGATTTAGTATTGTATAGTATGTTTAAAAACGTATAAAAGGTAGAAAATCCGAAAATTCTACATTTTTTTGGCTTTTAAAAATACATAAAAAGTTATTTTTCTACGCCTGTAGTAAAAAATTCTATTTAGTATAATCTGTGATGATAGTAGAGAATCTAAGAAATCCTTTAAGTGGTTTCAAAGAGATATCTCGTCCATCACGATCAAATTAATTGTGCTGATGACGAGATACCTCGTTATTAGCATAATTGATGGATAATGTCAAGTACAATTCACAAGATAGTGCCGATTTTTTTTTTGTTATGACGAGATCAAGTTTGGGTTAGTTTTCTTCTAGTGACAAGATACCTCGTCCCTATCCAGATCTGTTCAATACTTTACTAATGACGAGATATTTCTTAATAGCTTTTTAGAAAATGAAGTACGAAGGTTCGGACTGTTCATTTTAAGAAAATTGTGTTTAAAATTAGAAATGTGAGATTCTTTGGGATGAAGAGATACAGGAGTCTCTGAAAGTTCACGATTAATTTTTATTCATTAAAATTATCACTAATTTGAAGCTAGTATCTTGTTCACTAATCTAGTTAAATATAATTTACAAAATCCGGAAGGCCGTTAATAGTTCACGTTATAAGTCAGAATTGCTCAATGAGAGTATCATGGAGTCTCTGACAGGTGTGATGAGTGGACAATTATAAATAGATGGGGAGTTTAAGAAAGTGGTACTAACCAACTGGTCTCTGGCAATTGCGTTCATTCAAGAAACGCTGTTCTGATGATGAGGATTCTCACGAATCACCGCTCACACCTCTGGGGTTCTCAAGGAGCACGCTCTTTACTGGTAATGTAGTCTCAGCATTCACAAAATTCCTTTACTCCTTCGAGACATTTCAAGTTTTCCCCTTGCTGCTCCACCCCTAATAAAATCCAAATCCATACCCACTGCTCTGACCAGTTCCGGCAAGTCCACTCATTCCTTATTCAATCACTGTGGCATCTTTACCACTCCCAATTCCTGATGGTGACAAAGACGTAAGTTTTTCTCTTTGGTATTGCTTCCCGTGGCTTTATAACACGTCCTTCAATTTTCTATTTGTCACGCCAGGGTGACATCGTTAATTGAGTAACTGTTAGTTTCGTTTTTTGCATTAAACTTCTGGTAGGATGTGAAACAAGAGTTAAGTTTAGTTTGCAAGACTGAAATAGATTATTCAAGTCTCTAAAATTTTCAAAATTATATTTTTGAATGTATCGGGTGTGAAACTAGACTTAAGATTCTTTGAATTACCTTAAAATCCGAGTATTCAGAATGTGCCAAGAACTTAATGTACGGGATTATTTTAAAAGCATAATAGGACATATGAATTCAATGATTTTATTTTAAAATTTCTAATAAGACATTACTTCTTCAAATGTTTCACCATGCAACATTGACTATAGTCCAGATACTAATGGTTCATATTCATTGTGATTTAAATAATAAATGAGAATGATAAACTTCATAAATTCTGCTTTAAAATTTTATACTCGTTACAATTGAGTTATGCATGTTATTATTTGTATTTTATAAACACACAATTTTAACTAATTGAACCAGTTTCTAGATCACAATTATGCATTCTGATTTATTAGATTTTATAACTTATGTATTTACCGAGAGTAATCATATTTAAGGACTCATTATAGTTTATTTTAAGTAATTACATTTTAAGGGCTAATATATATTTTAATTTGTTATACGTACTATTTTAATTAATTAAATTAATTATACTCTGTGCAATTATAGTTGTTTGTTTCAATTAGTTATATTTGAAGTGCTTAGTGTAACTAATAAATTTATTTTAAATGGATTGGCACTGTTTATTTTTATCAATTTCAATAAATCAAGCTTTAATTTGATACTACACTCTCGTCCATAAATTAAAGATGATTCAGAATCACACGGAAATATAACTCTAAAGAAACAATTGCACCTGTAGACTTATCTCACACATCTTCAAGAACAATATCCCAATTACAGGAAGGAAGCCATCAGATGACACCGATATTACGTCACAATGATGAGAGTATAAGAGAGGTGTATATAAGGAATGGTAGAAAAAAAATAAAAATTTTTCACAAGCGTTTTGTAAGCGGCTCAGTGCCACAACCGAATAGTTATGGCACAGAGGACGCATGTCAATATTTTTTTACGTGGTAGAATTATCGGGCGCCTGGAATGTGGGCGTAGTCAGACGGAAGTTTCAGTGAAACTTGGGATAGCCCAAAGTGTCATCTCTAGGCTTTCGCAACGATTCCAAATTTTGGAAATGTCAGAAGACGTTACAGTACAGGTCTCCACCGTGTTACAACGCATAATGACGACCGGTCTTTGGCAGTAAATGCAAAAAGAAGAAGACAGAACACAGCATCCGACCTTTCTCGTCAGCTATCTTCAGCCACGGGTACGACAGTTTCAAGGCAAATCATTTACAGACGTTTGGGACACGTTGATCTATATACTCGCAGGCCTGTCAGATGTGTTCCGCTCACGGCAACCCACTGTCGCCAACGGTTAGCCTGAAGTAGATAACATGCAATGTGGACATCGTCACAGTGGGCTTGTGTGATGTTTTCCGACGAGTACAGGTTTAGCTTGCAGTCTGATTCACTGCGGACGTTCATATGTAGAATGCCAGGTTCCCGCTACCACCAAGACAACATCATTGAACAACACCGTTACGGTGGTGCAGGTTTGCTCGTTTGGGGCAGAATTATACTGGGCTCCAGATTAGATATACATGTTCAAATCGGAACCATGAGTGGCCAAATTTATCAGGACATCATTCTGGAACAACATGTACGTATGTTTAGGGGTGCTATGGGAGCAGAATTTGTGTTTATGGATGAAAACGCCTGTCCTCATCATGCAAATATTGTAAACGAATGCCTTGAACCTGAGGATATAACCCGTATGGAATGGCCAGCATTTCATCTGTCTTGAATCCGATAGAGCATGTGTGGTACTTGCTTGGCCGACGAGTTGCAGCCCGTCAACAACCTTCTACATGTGTACCGGAACTTATGAGAGTATTGCTTGCTGAGTAGAGTGATCTTCCCCAAGATCAGCTCAATAACTTGATCCTCAGCATGCCTAGGCGTTGTACGGACTGTATTTCATCGTCTGGGAGACATACAATGCATTAACCATCATACCAACCATGTCATGTTAAGTTTTTGTAAGGTCGATAGTTTTTGTAATTGCTCCAGTGAGCAAAAATCGTAGTTTTTATGAATGGTATCATACATACACCATCTTTTTGTTCTTCATATTTTGTTTAATAAATGGGCTTTATTAATAAGTCACGTTTGTTTTGTTTCGGAACCTTTATTTGCCGGAGTTGGCATTATCCTTAATTTATCGACATGAGTGTAATTAAATATTTAATATTAAGTTATATCCACTTACAAAATACTGAAAGTATTTAGGGTGATTTATTGTATAGTCATTTTATGTGATAGTCATTTTACTTCTGATTTTCGTTATAGAAATATGTCCTTCAAAAAAACAACTAGTTCAAAACTTTGATTAGCACCAATTATTACATCTCTCACTGATTTATTAAAAAAGATAAAAATTTAATTTACTCTAAAAACTTAATCTACAAAGGGGTCGAAATGACGTTTTTGTAGTTAGTAGAAATAGGTATACGTCAAAAGCTGGCAGACGTTGATTTTATGCAACAACACACGTAATGACTGCTATCTACAACTTTCTAAAGAATCCATGCACTCTTTCAACCTGCATAAAAATATTATATTGGTAACTTCAGTTGAATAGAATATTTCTTTGGAAGGATTTTTTATTGGCTAATTCTGTAGAACATAATCTTTGGGGAAAATTATATTAGCCCCTTATATTATCATTTTTTTAGAATAGAATCCGTTGAAAATATTTTATTATTATTTTCTGTGAAATGGAATATTTCTTCTGCATGATTCTACTAGTTCTTTCCTTGAAATATAATAACTTTAAATGATTCTGTTGTTTCTTTTTTAGATTACAATCCATTGTAAAGTTTACATTGCTCAATTCTTTGTAATAGAACTGGTTGTGTATATCATATTGTTATTTTATTAGAATAGAATCCTTTGAAAACATTTCATTGGCCCTTTTCCTTGAATACAATCCTTTGGAAAGATTGTATTTGCCTATTTTTAGAATATAATCTTTGAAAAAGAATCTTTTCTAAGAAAAATTACTCTCTTGTTCCTTTTTTAGAATAGAATCTTTTGGAAAGATTCCACAAGTCCCAAAGAAAAGAATTATTTGGAAATATTCTATAGTTTTTAATTTGTAAATATTATGTTGCTAATTTCCTTGGTATGGAATCCTTTGGAAAGAGTCTATTGTTGATTTCCTTACTATAGAATCATTTGATATTGTATTGGTCAATAAAGTTAAAATTGGTTAGGAGTCATGTAGATCGGACGATAGAAATTTGGTAGCAACCCTCAGAGTGTGAATGTAATTTCTATTGTTCATACATTCATCTGAGTAATAAGATAATTTAATTCGCGGTTTCTCTGCACTTAAAAATTTTCATTTGATAGCACAGGAATATTAAGGCGAAAAAATCAAGTTCTAAGTCTGCCCAAAAAGAAAGACCCTGCATTTAAACTGAGACGTAAAGCAATGCATTATGATTGATAACGAAAGAGCCTTATTTCATTTTCTCCAATTTCGTCCCTGGATTAATGAGAGCTCAGAACTCATACCCATGGTTATCTGAAAAATATTTTTATAAAATATTAGTATTTATTCGGACCTGCTCATTATGCAGAATTTTCTGAGAGATTCTTGTTTTACTTCTCTCTGCATAATACTTAAACCTGCTCCGTCCATCGATCAAAATACTTAAGCACCGATAACAAAAATTTATGGTAGCTGGTTTCGATAAAGAACTGTGGAAAAAGTGAAACTTCAAAGTGAGAAATTATATGATATATGGTGGCGTCCTGCCAATTCCGGATACGGTGAATTTACGTATAAAAGCACTCTTTACATCACCCAAACTCCCGTACTTTAAATATATTTTGAAATTCTGTTTTGAGGGAAATAAAACGCCATTTCTCAAGGCTTTGTGACCGCTAATTGTACCCTAACCTCAACTGCTATTGTAAGTCAATGCGAATGGAAAATAGTTAAACTATTTAAGAGAAGATATAATAGCACTTTAAAGCAGGGATTTTCTACATTTTTATTTGATGGAAAACATACACAAATGACTAAAACTTTGCGGAACAGAGACACATATATAATATTATTTTGCTAATCTGACAAAAAAAATTGAGTTATAATTCAACCAAAGATAGATGGGTAGGTAGTTTAATCAACGTCACACTGGAGAAATACAACGGGACATCGACCACGGTTCAAGATCAATGCCGAAAGGAAAGATCCGAAGACAGCACCACGTAATTTTGAACCACGGTCAGAGGACGAGCAGCACCTGAGCAGGCATCCCGCTCTCCGAACTTACGCACCACACCAACGTAAGGACATTAGAGGCCACGACTGATTTAACGTCCACCAGCCCCCTTTAAACATGACGGTCTTTTAATAGATTCGGTCCGCAGTCCTCCGGTTCCTGATTCGTTACTCTTCAAACCAGGTTGCCGTGTCCCCCAACCAAAGACCATCGTGTACAAAGGGGGGCTGGTGGACCTTAAATCTGTCGTGGCCTCAAATGTCCTTATGTTGGCGTGGTGTGGAAGTTCGTGGTGTGGAAGTTCGTGGTGTGGGGTGCCAGCTCAAGTGTGACCTCGTCATCTGATCACGATTCAAAATTACGGGAATACATCAATCGAAAAAATTGGAAATGATCATTCCAATTATTAAATGTGGCAATAAATCCATCGAACAAATTGGAAATTTGCTCTCGAGAAAATTGTCATTCAGGAAATACATGGATGAAGCAAATTGGAAATGCTCAACTTAGGTAGTCTCCATTCAATAAAATCAGCACTTGTTAACTTGGTTTTAGTAAATGCTTATAGATGACAGTTGTCATTCGGGAGAAAGTTCAACTGTACAAATTGGAAATGATTATTCCAGAAACTTATAATTCTAGAATACATCAATTCAACCAATTGGAAATTCTCAGTCTAGAAAATTGATTGTCTTTGCGAATAAATCAATCGAACAAATTGGAAATTTGCACTCGAGAAAATTGTCATTCAGGAAATACACGGATGAAGCAAATTGGAAATGCTATATTTGAGAAATTGTCATTTAAGAAAAACAGCACTTGATAAACTTATTTTTAGTAGATGCTTATAGACGAAAATTGTCATACGAGAAAAACTTCAATCAAACATACTGGAAATTTACATTCTGGAAAGTTATTTGTGAGTAAATAAATCGGAACAAATTAGAAATTTTCACTCTAGAAAGTTGTCTTCCAGAAGAAGCACAATATAATTTTTTTTGTAAATGCTTTTATAGAAGAAAGTTGTCGTTCCAGAAAAACATCAATCGATCAAATTAGAAATGTATATTCTAGAAGCTTGTAATTTGGGAATAACTCAATCGAACGAATTGGAAATAGGCATTCTAGAAAATTGTCATTCCGAATAAACAACACTTGGTAAATTTGATTTTAGTAAATGCTTATACAAGAAAGTTGTCATCTTTCTTGCTCCAATGCCAATGCATCAGTTGAGCCTTTAATGTACTTTTAAGAATTTTATGATTCAGGAACAGCGCCATTATAGACGTTTGTTTTTCTAGAAGCATACGATTTAGTAAACATATCACTCTAGTACATCGAAATTTGAGAAATGTTTAATACAAAAAAGAGTTGTCCTGGGATTATTTTACTTGTCAAAATCATCATTCTAAAAACTTTAGCAGAACAAAATACGTAAAGAAACTTGGTGTTTGTCAACAAAAACATTCGTGAAATTTGTTTGTGTTTAATACAAACTACGGAAAACTTGACCATTGTGAAAAACTTCATTCGCGAAACTTGTTCAGCTATTTAATTACAAGAACGAATAATATAGGAAATACATTATATAGATATTACTTGCCATGAAAGTAATACGTATTCGAAAAATCCTTGCTATAATGAATGCTTCTAGAAATTTTTTTAAATTTACATATGTACCATTTAAACTTTTTACTTCGTAGTCGTCATTCCAGTAACTTAATATAAAAAAAGTGAGACAAAAAAATTGTGGTATGAAGTATAATGTATTTCGAGATGCAAGACATTCTGTGCTTCGTAAACACATTTTAAGCAGCTTGTTTGAAATGATAATCTTAGTCATTAAATTTCATGGAATTCTGTTACGAAGGCAAAATTAAATGAATGTTATTAAAACTCAACGCATCGTAACTTGTTGAGAAAATTGGCGCTATTCAAAAGTATATATTACAACATACAAATAAAGATTGTTGAATTATATTGTACTTCTCAATTCGAAATTTGTAGATAATTTATTTCCTCTCTCATTGAATATATCCATTTTATATCTTTATTTACTAATTTTAATTTGTATCAAATTAATATTCAAAATATTAATCGAAGTTAAAGGTAGGATTAAAATGAACAACAATAAGATTAAAAAATGTTAGTAAAATTAATACTATTAACATTAATAAAATAAATACTGAGTACATAATTTTTTTAAACTGTAAAAATAATAAAATTAACATATTAGCATTATTAAAATTGATATTGAGCTTATTAATTTACTAACACCAAGTTAAATTTGTTTACTAATTTAACAAATTAAATAAAATTTAGTTTAGTAAAGTTAACGAAATTAATAAAATCAATGTTAATAATTTTAGTAAATTCCATGTAGATGACATTAATTTCAGTAAACTTAATATTATTACAATTGATTTTAGTAAATTTAATATTCTAAATGTACTAAATGTTAATGTTTACTAAAATATTAATTCATTTTAGTAAACTTAATAGTATTACAATTCATTTTAGTAATCTTAATAGTATAAAAATTCATTTTAGTAAACTTAATAGTATAAAAATTCATTTTAGTAAACTTAAATTGCATTAATGTAATCCATTTCAATTAACTTAATATTAACATAATCAATTAAGTAAACTTAATATTAATGAAATTAGTTTTAGTAAAACTAACAGTAGTAAAATTAATTTTAGTAAAATGATATTAATAAAATTAATATCAGTAAAAATGGTTTTAAATCTTTTACAAATTTTTTTCAAGTGTAATACAGTCCTGTTAATTGGAAAACATTAAGTCTTTTAATTGTGAAACCATCTCACTTTCTGAAACCTTTGTTATACATTTTTGAAGTAGTCAATTTCTGTTGTGGTTTGATTTGCAATCAACAAAATGAATAACAGACTCACCACTTCTATGAGCTGTGACAGCTTCAATTTAATGTGAACAGTCAACGGATCCGTCACGTTCATCACAGGCCGTACTAGCTTATTGTATCGGGAAATAAGATCATCGTAAAGCCTTCGGGCGTCCGGATTTCCATCACTACCTAGAAAATCAAAGAGTATTTCATTAGAATCCAAGAGTAAATGTAGGATAATCACTTAACAGATCTACAAGTTCTCAGAGAAACAAAACCGATTTAAATAATCACTATGAGCTTCAAAACAAAATTGATTGTACTAAGTCTGTCCGGAAAGTATTCAGCCATGTAATAGGAAACAAGATACAATATATTTTTTAGCGTATTTTCCTTGAAACTATCCACCTTGGGACTTTATACACAATTCTCCCAGGGTTTTTTCCACCTTTCAAAACACTCTGTAAAGAACACTGTTGGAATCAACACCACATGTTCCGTCATGTTCAACTGAATCCCATTCAAGGTCTGAAATATCATCCCTTTCGTAGATGATTTTAGATTTAGAACAGGTCGGCAATCACATGGTGCCAAATTTGGGCTGTATGAGCCACCTGGGAGATTGCATTTTTACCAACAAATCTTGAATAAGATGTGATGAATGTGCACCACAACAAATTCCATACGAAATCTCGAACACATTAAGTTTTGGAATTCCCAGAACAACTTATAATTCTCGCCACTGTCAGTTGCTAATTTTCGTTTATTTCAGCTCATAGGTATTCGTCATCCTCGTGTATTTGGTATTTTGAAGGAATTCCAGAACGAGGATAGCTTTAAAGAGCTTCCCGGCTACCTTTGAAATGACTATACAGCATTTTTATTTAAGCTCCACTCATTGCATCGTGAATGCAAGCCTTCTTAACAATCCGAGTAATTTCCACCATGGATAAATTTAGTTGAAAATCATGAAACGAAGAAGCCGGTTGGAATTTGGAATTATGCGTGCGAACCCCTTAAACTGTTAACAATGGCTGGATACTTTCCGGAATGGATACTTTTATAAACAATAAGTTGGCGCTGTTTTAGTCTTGTCAAGACAAATGCAAGTCAAATTAATGAATAGTTTGTAATGCCCAATTCTTAAGTCCCAGAAATATAAAGATGTAGCATGCTAGTACCGATATTTTCAGCGAGACGCAAAAACATTTTTGAATTTGCTTTAAGTGCACCAGTGTGACCAACTTTAATATATTTATTCAAACATCCCAATGGTAACTAGGAAACGGTCTGTTTCTTCGGCAGCAGGCAGTGGCAGACTTTTGTGTCTGGAACAGTTCTCCTGGTAGACAGGCAGTATAGTTCGGGTCTAGTTAAACGTAGACAAGTCACATGACTTTGGACAATTCACATGACTTTGGACAAGTCACATGACTTTGGACAAATCACATGACTTTGGGACAAGTCACATGACTTTGGACAAGTTTATTATTTAATTTAGATGATATGCTAACGTAAACAAGGCGCTTTCACAATTGCCACCTTTAGCACGAATTTCGATTCCACGTTTATCTTTCGGTGCCGAAAGCAATAGCAGTGATAACGAGTTGGAGTGGAGAAAACTCTCCTCTACGGTCACCATTTATGTTTTTAGTACGACAGACCTAACGACCTTTCACACTTTACCGTTGGATCAGCACTATACAGAGCAGTGAACTGGAGAGCCTGTTTTTGTTACCAGAGTTGATTCAGATTAATTTAATTGTGCACAAAAAATACAAAACTTTCATATTTTATAAAGAATTAGCTTTCTCAGAATCAAATAACATATAAACTCAATTTGACTTGTTTGTATTTTGTCCTGTTGGACGTTTCGGTAAAAATGACATATTACAACTCCTCCTGCAGTAAGTAGACATAGTCACAGAAAAACAAAAAAGTTGAAATGCAAATAAAATATATGTTGTCTCATTCTGAATATGCATTACAGAGGGTAGAAATCATTCTTTGATTAACAGACAGACATTTGGTGATGTCCCAAGGAATCGCTTACGTTCCTGACTGTGGAATTACTTTCTCAACTCGTATTATGCCTGTCATATACCCGAAGTTTAATAATTTCTTTCGTAAACAAAGAGCAGGTAGGAAGTAAAAATAATCAATACTGTCGTTTCAAAGCGCATCACGCAATAGTAATTCTTTTTTATGCTCATTTTGGCAAGATGCCGGCGGTGTTCAACACTCCATACGTTAGCAGAAAAATATCGATATTTACATTTGTTTAGCATTATCTCCATCCTTAAATATAGGTTTATGCCCTGCACTACCTTTTTGTTGACACCACAATAATCAATGCTAACGAAAGCAGTTTTTCAGCATGCGAGGAGAAAAGTGTTTTCCTTCTCAAAGTTTGTAGATAGATTTGAGTATGTAGCTTACATTATTAAATTTAATGTTCAAAGTTTGTAGTTTAAACTACTTAGAGGTTGTCTCGACGAGGTGTATCATCATTAGACAAAAACTGGCCAGATCTCTCTGGATGAGTAGATAGATTCTAGCTTGTAGTATAAATTTATAATTTAATGTTCAAAGTTTGTAGTTTAATCCTTCTGGTGGTTTGTCTCGACATTAGCAAACCTGACCAGATCTTGATGGACAAGAAACCTCGTCATTAGATAAAAACTGACGATATCTTAATGGACAAGAAACCTCGCCATTATGTAAAAACTGACCAGGTCTTAATGGACAAGGTACCGCCAAGCACAAATACATAGAACGTAGTCTAAGCGGAAGAGAAACTCAACTACTGAATTTATTTTTCTTTCATTTGCTACGTCAAATAAATACTATACGCTAATGAGATGTTCCGAGCTACTACACTGCTTACATTGCGATTGTTTTTAGCGGGCCGGGTAAATTTATACTGATAGAAGTATCTGATCTGCGGCCAGGGTAAACCTATTCGCTGTAATTCCTTTAAATTGAATTTAGGAATTTTCGTAGACTTCATTTAACCTATAACCAGACAACAGCTTTTCCGCTAATAGCCAATCAATTGAAAGCATGTTCCTTCATATCCTAGTTAATTATTTATCTATAACATATAAAAAGGGTTGTAGGTGGTGATAAATGTGTGTTTCTATACAAATCTACACCGTTTGATCATTCCATGCCAAATTTGGTACACTTATACTTTAGAACACTGCGAAAAAGAGGCGATTTCTTTCCTGTCTTCAGACCAATCTGCAGTCATGAAAATTGGCACATAGGTAGTCCTAAAAGTGCCCCTCGAAGCCCCAATTTTAAAATCAATTTTTTTTTACAATAAATGGATATGGACAAAGAAACACATTCAACTGGGTTCGTGTATTTGAGTTGCCACAGGAAAATGTGTCGGTCATATTTTAGATGTCATGGTAAGAAACACGTTCTACAAGGTTTGTGCATTTGAGTTAACACAGGGAAATGTTTCGGTCAGATTTGAAACCCGAGAAACACCGGGTTATTCCGCTAGTATATAATAAATCCATGAAACGACATCCACCAAAAACAATAAGGACTCGTTACGCTTTTTTATTTATTTGCCTTTTGTTGTTTCTTCACAAGTTTCAAGATTTGGGGTAATATATTCAAGATTTTGATTTCAAGAGACAAAATGAGCAGTCGAATTTTCATTATGACCACCGTATAAAATCCCAAACTCCTTGAGTTTAATAATCTAATAAATGCATTACCACCCGAACGGTACCTGGAAGCATCTTTGTAGCAGCAAACATGATTTTGTAAGATAAACAAGTTATTCAATGAAAAGATTTTCTTGGAACCTTATAAAGAATCGGGGTGTCTACTGAGTGTTTTTCTTGCTCCTATGATAACATTATCCTTTGACGACGCGTTTGAAAGCCCTACAAATAGCCTATAAGAATAATAGATCTCATCTACGATAGAAATGTAATCAACCCCTCGGTTATTGAATCTACTCTGTTGATGTTATCTTCATCGACTTAAGGAGAAACCAAGTTTTTATGGTTGGAATACTTGTAAAATATTGCTCGAGGAAAGGTTAGAACAACAAATTCCTGTTATTGTTGAAACTGTGTCTGATTCTGGTAAAAATGAGAGGAAATTTATGAATTTTTATTCCAACGAAACTGGAATCGTAAGAGACCTTAGAAGCATTGTCGCGTGAGCTTGCGTTCATTTTTCTGTGTTAAGAGATTGCGGCGTATATTTCTGAGTTTATTATTAGAAATTCATGCTTAAAAATAAGTAACAGTGATGGTATTATACATGGTGTGGGAGTCTTGAAAGTGTTGACTTCGTCATCAAACCGTGGTTCGAAATTGCGAGGTGTTGTACAAGGTTTTCCCTTTGTTGTTGATCCCGTACTGTCTCCAATAGCAAGTTGTGTTGCCCCAGAGCGACGTTAATTATCTACCTATCTAAAAATTATATCTCCAAATATAACTCTTTTTAGAAATAAAAATTGAGATTTTTAGGAATTTTAGAAGCAAACATAATAATTGAAAGCGATTTTTAGGTTACATATATAATTCCGGGTCTTTACAGTGGTGTATTTACTATTCGGGTGCTTTCGTTTGAGATTTTTTTTAACAAATTGTAAGTTTCTGGAATAATCCTAAACCTAACCAACTACCAAATTTTCTGGGTTTCTTACAAGTCAACGAGGGCTTAGTTCCGACATTTTAGGATATCTAACTAGTAGATTCGCATTGATAATTTCTTATTTCTAAAGTAAAGGTTCTTGAACTGTTGAGTGCAAAATAATTATAAGGGGAATGCGACTATAAATGCTTAGAGGTAGGATTAAAAAAGCTTTTCCTTTCGTGGATGATCCTGGACTGTCGCTAATAGCCCGATGAGTTGCTCCATTGTGGCGTCTACTCGATTACTTACCATATTAAAAGCAATTCAATTGTACCTTACAAATCTGAAGCAGTATTTACTCTGATGGTTTCAAGATTACGGTTGAATTTAGCACATAATTACTTTTTGTTCATAAATTATAGAAAATAGTACAAGTATCGGCTTACATGAAAATTTATATAATAAACAATACTAAAGTAGATTAGTGCTAAATAATTTTGAGTGACAACATTTTTAAAGGAAACCACGTTTAACCCTATAAGAATAAAAAGTTGTACTTTTGTCTTCATGCAATATAAACGTTTCACTTACTAGAGCCAACATTCATCTTTTCCAGAGCTAAAGTCTAGGAGTATTGTCCTACCCAAAAGTAGTTTCCACTGAAGCAAAACACGTAGTTCGAGCTTTACATATTGTTCCTGATATCAATACTTCCTCTCCCATTTTTCATTCCAACATCCATTTATGTTTGTCGAAAGTAGCTCAGTCTCTATCACGCAAATGTTTCTAAAAAGGATTTCTTCTTAGACAAAAATGAATGAATCATGTCTTTTTTGGAGCGAGTACGTTAGGAACTTCTTGTAGATTATTTGTATTTTAAATTTTGTCAAGTAGTTGTTGCTTTAACCGTGACCTTCACGATATTTCTAAGTTGTGCAGTATTTATTTAACCCCACAACACATATGCTGATTAAATAATATGCTTAGTTAGGATAACATGAACAAAGTTATGACACTTCTGCTTGGACAAAAATAAATTAATCATGCTTTTTTTAATGGGTTGAACATCATTCTCTGAACAACATACGATTTCTGAGTTGTGTAACAGTGGTTTTACTCCCCAACACACCTATTAACAGAAAAACCTTATGTATGTTTGAAAAAATCATAAGAAATATTATATTGGTCTAGACGATAAAAACTGGTTGTAATTCATGCAAGATAGACTGTTGGATGATGATTGCATATTTACTTTGGTACCTTCAGAGGGTTAAGTATTTTAACTGTTTAATATTTAAGTCTGACTTTACATGCATTCTAAATTAGTTCGATTATCTAGGATACTACGATGCACTTTGAATGAATTCAAAACTCATAATAAAGAATACAGACTTGTTAATTTCAGTCACCACGACATAGACAACTAAATTTATAGTTTTGCATGATTATACGTTTTGAAAAGCTTACGTATAGCTCATAGTGGAATAAGTTTAAATACTTTACAATTTTACGCGGATGCTGGAAACACCCTTTAATCGCCAAATGAATATGATATATAAGTTCCAGTACATACGATCTAGATTAAAAATTTCACGATTTTTTCGTGAAAATGCCTTTTTTTAAAAGAGGGACGAGTCTTTTTATTTTGCGAGTAAATGATCTCACAGACACCACTCATACTGGAAGTTTAAACACTTGATTTTAAACGGAGGATGTAAGCAAACTCCTCATGTAATATGAATAGTAGTTACAATCTGAATCGATAGATGCACTATTCTGACTTTGAAATACTCCCCAATAGTGAAGAAACTAGTCAGTCTTTTAATTTTGCGGTTAAACTTTCTCACATGTACCATACTGACATTGGAAGTTGAAACACTTGAATTTACGTAGAGTCTGTAAACATACCATTCGTACGACATGAGTAATATGAATACCAGCACGATCTGGATCGATAATTGCACGATTCCGCCATTGAAAATACTCCCCTCTAATAGAGAGAAAGAAACTAGTGCATTTTTTCATCTTCCGAATAACTATGTCATCGCAAGCGGTTAGAAGAGAGAAACTTCAACAAGGGAGCCTTTATCAAATGCCGCCCCGTTAATGTGTGGACGTAAGAAGAATTTAAAAGCGTTGCAGTGCTTCTGGATGAGTACTAGGGTATTTCCTAGGGGACGCATGGACACCGTAAAAGGCCGATAATATCCAAACGAAAGCTGTTTTCGAGACCTCTGCTCATTTCATCTCGTCAACGATCCCTGTGGATCGCTGAAGGACGAAAGCAGGAAAATGCATTTTCGTGTTGCTTGAATAGGATTTCTTGATAGTTGCCTAGGGGCAAGCATTGTGTGGATGAAGTTATATGTGGGATTCTCTGTGAACGGGAAAATGTTTCATTTTTTAAACATAATATCAAGTTAGTTGCAAAGCTGCAAGAATACCCGCAGGTTAATAAAATCGCATCTGTTGCCATAGATTTGTTTTTGTTAACTCACTGTGGTTGGTTACCGCGAGTAGAAATCTCGTCACAAGCAAAAAAAAAACACTTTTTGAAAATTTCATTATAATTGTAAAACTTTAAACATTTGTTAGAAAGTCCATTGTTTTCTTGAATGGAAACAATGCTTTACTACCATTGGCGTCATTGGCGCGGCGTTCTGTCTCCGATGCGATAGCAGTAATCTTGAGTCATTCCGACTTGGAAAAAATATTCACCTATGGCGATTGACCTACATGTGTGGTGAACTTAGACACCACTAACAAAAATTAGTTTGTCAAACAGCAGTATGTATAGCAGTCCAACTTATCTCCACCAATAAGTACTTTTTGGTTGACTTAACTTACACTGTGTTAAATATATTCTGCTAAATTAGTGACTGGTAGACATTATTATGAATGCGCTTGCTATCAAGAACATATCAATTAAAAAAAAATAATTTTTTAAGTTACATTTTTTTATTTGTTTATGGAGCTAGCAACATATTACTTGATAATCATACGAAGCATTTTAAATTTTGAAGTTTTGTTGGTGAAATAATGAAAATAAAATTAAGAATATTTGTTATTATTTGAATGGTGTTCACACACATTTAGATTATTCATTGATGTGATATGCGATAGTTAAATCTTTTCCGAAAGTCTAGTAAAATTTAATTATTTAAACGTTTTGAGTATTATAAATGTTGTCACTACGGTAGGAAATCTTGTAAAAATTAACATTATGATGAAGTCGTAAAATCGTAGTGAAAGTCTTAATAAAATAAAGTCTTAGTAACCTATTTCTTGTTATGAATTTTGTGATACTAGTTTTGTAACTCAGAAAGGATATTGGAAAACCACTGCAGATTTTTTACAATACCATATGTTAACTTAGCTGTCGGTAAAAGATTTTTCTTTCTTTCCCTCCAAAAAGTGAAGTAAACATTTACAAGAAATCTGCTCGATTCTTTTCACTCTGCTACTTCTAATTCCTTTTCCGCTGCTGTTTTATTCAGTTCCTATGGAGAAAGGAATACTTTTCCTTGCAATATCGATCGCAAAACTGATTTCAAGGAAGATTTAGAAACTTGCCTTTTTCGTTTAAAAATGGGTATTTTTTTTCTTGAAAGAAAAACACCTGTTGCAAATAGTATCTTTTTTAAAGTGAATGATGTCACATTTATTTCTACTGAAATATTTCAGATACTTTCCCATCTTAGTATATAGGATAGCTTCGTGAACATTCGTAGATATTTTCAAATTGTCATAACAATTCCTGTTATAAGTGGTAACCTATTGAATATGAATGATGCATTTTGTTTCTTTGAAAATATTCTATGCTTCCTATCTTGGTTGTAGGATAGTTTCATAGACAATTCCTACAACCAAACGTGAAAATGTTTACAAATTTCAATTGAAGTCCTTGTTGAAAGTGGTATTCTATTGAGAGAATGAATGATGTCACACTCAGTTTTTACCGAAATATAACAGATTCTTTCTCATCTCCGGTTGTAAGATATTCATAAAACCCGCAAATATGTACAGATGTTTACAAACTTGCATTGCAATTCTTGTCGTAAGTGGTATCATTTTTTTTTAAATTAATGTCATATTTATTTCTTCAAAAAAATATAATTTTCCCCATCTTTGGTTGTATGATAGTTTCGTCAACATGAATAGATGTTTTAAAATTCCTATTCTAATTCCTGTGATAAGTAGTAGCTTATTTAATATGAATGGTACCATTTATCTCTTTTGAAATATATCCGATTCTTTTCCATCATATTTGTAAGATTGTTTCATGAATATACACATATGTTTCCAGATTTCAATTGCAATTCTTGTCGCCAGAGGTATCCTTTTTGAAGTAAATGATATTACATATTATTCTCAAAATTTTCTCTTTAAAAAATCTTTGTTTGAAGGATAGTTTTATGAACATTTTTGCACGAATCTAAATTTCTCAAATTCCCATTGCAATGCCTGTTGAAAGTGTTGAAAGTGGTTACATTTTGAACGTGAATGTCATATTTATTTCAGTCGAATTATTTCAGATTCTCTATTAATATATTTCTTTTGAGACATTCATTGATATTTAAAATTTTTTTTTAATAATACTGTCTACGGATATTTTAGGAGCCCCTGATAAAGTCTACAGTTTTGCGGACAGCTAATTAAAAGTTGTAATAAAATCCATGACATAAATAACTGCTATTTATAAACCTTTACAGCATTAAATGGTTTTGTTTAGACATCTTGTCCATCAAGAGATCTGACCAATTTTAATAATAACAAGCCACTGCGTGGCTAGCCCGGGGGCGATTTTCCAAACCCTCATAGGTACTACAACTGGAGGCGGGGTAAACCTAACGGCCAATGATCGCGAGCGCTCGATAGGAATCTCTTTCACTACTCCAAAGACAACTGAAATCCTCTCTGATCCTGTTTGCAGTGTAATAATTATATAAGTTAGTGTTTTATGTGGGCTTTTTTGTTACATCAGAATGGTCCCAAACCAGGGTTGGATACGACACCATCATCCTAAACCAAAGGGGACGGCAGAGGGGCGGAAAAATATCAGCTGGTAGTGAGTTCAGGAGTGGTTCTTAGATTATTTATGTAAAATCAACGGAAGCTTGGAAAAATATAAAAAGGGTATTAAAAATTAGGAAAAGTAATTTAGAATCAAAAGGAATTAAATTGGAATTTTTTAAAAATAATTTGGAGGACCGAAAAATTTTTCCGCCAGCTGGGTTCGAAATCGGGAAGTCATCCTCCGCTGCGAACGCCAAACTGAAAGTAAGTGACTTTATAAATTAAACCATTGATGCTTCACGAAAAGAAGCTCTTTAAAAGAAGAGATCATTTTATATTTGGTTGATTTCAGTCTCATTGGCCGTTATGGTTAGCCCTGCCCCCAATTGTAGTATCATTGGCCGTTATTGTTAGCCCCGCCCCCAGTTGTAGTACCTATGAGGATTTGGAAAATAACAGCCCGGCGTTGCCCGTGCCCGTGGTGTTAGGTATTAATCTGGTGTACAATTTTCCGCATATTTCAAATTCGTTGAATATATATTCAATTTAAAAATCTTCAAGATTGAATTTTAAAATTTCGCCGCGACCCAAAAATTGCAAAAAAATTGGACTACCTGTGTGCTAAATCTCATTGCTGTAAGTGCCATATATCGTCAGGATTTTGCAGCCGCGAAACAAACAGACAAACAAAAGTTTCCTTTTATAATATTAGAGACGAGATAACTCACCATCAAGATACTCTGCCGATTTTTTGAGGATGGCAAGAACAAGATATATCACTTTTATTTCTAATGACGAGATATCTCATTCATCAAAATCCTCTCAGTTTTGTTAATGACAAGATACCGTATTCAGACAACCACCAGAAGGGTTAATCATGCATCCATAGTAAATGAATTTAACCTACGTGTTAACCCTCCTTGGCAATGTACCTCGTCATTAGCAAAACTGAGCAGACCTTAAAAGACGAAATATCTCGTTTTTAGAAGAGTGAACAGATCTTAATATCGTCATCATAAAAAATATCGGCAGGATCTTGGTAACAACATTAGCAAAATTGATTAGATCTTGTCGGACGACTTATCTCGTCGAAATCACTTGGTTCCCACGGCCTTGGTAAAGGGGATATTTTTAACTTTTATATTTAATTCACAAGTTTATGCGAATATTTATAGTAAATCAAATAAATTGTTTGACAAAATGCTCTTCTAGAAATCAGGAAAACGTAATCTAACTCAAATTATATTGTAACATTTTTGAAATAGTCAGACAAAAAACGGTTTAACACCCAAAAACTACGACTTTCTTCAGAAATAAAAATAGTGTTGCCGGATGTCCTTCGATAGAATTCAGCAAAAATAGAAACAGATATCATTGGAACATGGAATGTTGCAAACAGCCTACGGTGCAGTTCTAAGAATGGATCATTTTCTTTGAGGGATTAATGAGGGTTTTATTGGAGAATACTTTCTTTCTCAAGTCATTAAGCTAGAGGACTTTATTTTAAACTAGAGAAAATATAAATTCAAATGGTGCCTCGAAATCTAAGGTCGTACAGAGTATGTTAATTTTAAAAAGGAGCGAATATTTTAAGAGAAAGGAATTAATTTAATGTGTTATTTCAAAAAATCGCAAAAAAAGGAGAGAAATTAAAACGCAAGTCATTAAAAGCATTTGTTTCTCAAAATGAAATAAAGTACGATTTTATTGGATTTTATTCACGTGTTACTTGGAATTTCATTATCACGCAATATTAATTAGTCGAACTTCAAACCATATTTAAACATTCAGTAAGTAATGTATAAGCATATTAATTCAAAGGCAATCATATGTTATCTAAGAATGAACTCTGTTCTCTAGAAAGTGAGAAATATGGATAAAAAGGAAGCAAGTGAGAAAATGATGTACAAAAGGAAAAAGAGTACGAAACCCTTCAAGAGGTTTCGATGAATTGTATCATCGATGAGATCTCACCAATTTTAATAGTGGCGAGATACCTTGTCATAAAAATATTGCCAATTCTTTATGGTGGTGATAACAAGATCTGGTCGGTTTTCTTGTAATGACGAGATATCTTGTCCAACAAGATCTGGTCAGTTTTCAAAATGACGAGATACCTCATCGAGACAACCACCAGGAGGTTTAATGTACATTTAAAAAACAAACAAATAAACAAGAGGAGACATTTTGATGAATTATTGTCTCATCCATAAGATCTCACCAATTTTAATAGTGGCGAGATACCTTGTCATAAAAATATTGCCAATTCTTTATGGTGGTGTTAACAAGATCTGGTCAGTTTTCTTCTAATGACGAAATATCTTGTCCAACAAGATCTGGTCAGTTTTCTTCTAATGACGAGATATCTTGTCCAACAAGATCTGGTCAGTTTTCCAAATGGCGAGATACCTCGTCGAGACAACCACCAGTAGGTTTAATGTATATTTAAAAAACAAACAAATAAACAAGAGGAGGCATTTACATGCGTTAAAAAGAACAGAGCAAAAAGTAAACGAACAGAGAGAAATATGACCTTGATTCATAGATTTATAGAAAAGAGGTAGAAGTAAGTAGTTGAGTTAATGTTGTTCTAGAGCAACACAATGGACACTGTGACAGTTTAAAAGATTGGTTACTCAGGGTGTTTCTTAAACATCTGACCAACTTGTACTGGGTCCAATTCCTCACAACACGAATTCGGAACGTGCTGTTGAAAATCCGACCGGGGAATGCCACCTTACGCCTCAGGAACAATATCGAACAGCGCCATCTACCGCTCTAAAGAAACGCACAATTTCAGGACATCTTCTTTGACAAAAATTGTTTATTTCGGGCAAGCTCTAAGACCCTTACATTAATGGCCAGATATTTTCGAAATATACAGCAGATATTGAAGATTATAATATGAGAAAATGAAAAGATATTAGACATTACAGATATCTATCGTTTCAATCAATACGTGAAAAGCTTGTAACCCATTAAGTTTACTCTACCCAATCGCGAGTTAAACACACTCCACGACTCTATTCCAATTACCGTGTTATTTTATAGGCCGTGCCTTTTAGGCTTCGCCGTGGAAACAAGATTCCAAACTTATGGACCCGAATGCGCCATTCATTTCGTACGCTTCGGGGTTCCCGGCCACTTAGAGAGCGGCCCTTTTCACAAGAACCGAAAAGAGGTATGTGATCTCATTTGATCTCCCTCCAACGGACGAGGACAAAAGGACAAAGCGAGTATTTTTAATTTATTATAATTAGAGGATGTGGGAACGGAGGCGAAATCGACTTTTCAAGAGTTCGTCCTCTTTTCGGTCGGTAAATGCATTTGCGAATTTCCGAGCCCTTGAAAAGCGCTTGGGAACGGTAGTTGGAGGCAATGGTGGACGCGGTGATATATAGAATGGAGGAGAAAGTATTCGGGAGATTCATTTAGCGGATCACATTAAAGGGAATTTAAAGTGGGATTTCTAAACGGTTTCGGCGATTGAGCATGGACATTCCATACCAACTTTCTAATTTGGTTGTGTCAGAGTTTACAGGTTAGATCTGAGTAAGCTTTTAATACTATAAAAAGGCAGGAATTTAATTAACGCAATTTAAATTAATTTTTTAAGTCGCACTGGAACAAAACAGCGGGCTATTGGCCACGGTCTAGGATTAATCCTTAGGGAAAAAAATCGATGACAACACCTCGTAATTTTGAATCACGGTCAGATGACAACCTAACACCTGAGCTGGCACCCCATACTCCCAGCTTCCACACCAAGCCAACGTGAGGATATTTGGAGCCACGACAGATTTAGTGCACCAACCCTGTTAGTTGGATTTTATTTCACAATACTCCGGTTGTTAACCCGTTACTGTTACAACCTGTCTACCGGGCCCCTTTAATTTTGCAATGCAATTTGTAAGCGGTTTCATGGTGTAATATCGAGCATGGTCTAGTAACATACTAATTTAGTTGTATTGAAATTTTATACTTTAGGTCTGAAGAAGTTTATAATGGTAAATAACACTGGCTAATGTTTTTATATTTGTTCATTTATTACATTGAGGCATTCATTTAGCGGATTACACACAAACTGAATTAAAGGAGATTTAAAGTGGGATTTGTAAACGGTTTCTTAGCACGGACATTCTCAGTACCAAACTTCTAACTTGGTTGTGCCAATGTTTACATGTTTGTTCAGCATAAATGTTTAATACTAAATAACAATGCTTAAATTTATATATTGTTGCTACATTATTACATCGTGAGATTTGTTTAGAGGATCATAGTAGAAATAATTCCTTCTGGTGATTATCTTTTAAGTAGCAAAACTTTCCAAACCTTGATGAACGAGATATAACATCATGAAAAGAAAATGTCCAGATCTTCATCTCGTCACAGCAAAATTTGTCAGATTGCGATGGACGAGATACCGCGTTATTAACAAAATTGGTCAGATTCCGATGGACGACATACCCTGTCACTAGCAAAATTGGTCCGATCTTGACGGACAAGATACCGCGTCGCTAGAAAAATTAGTCAGGTCAGATGTATGATACCGCGTCACTATCAAAAGTGTTCAAATAATGATTGACAAGATACCGCAATATCAGCAAAATTGGTCCAGTATCGATAGACGTGATACCGCGTCCTTAGCAAAATGGTTCAGATCTTGATTGACCAGATATATCGTCGAAACTTCTTAGAGAGTGATAATAGTTGAGTTACAAATCATTTTTTTACGAACATTTTTAGTTTTTTCAAATAAAGGCAAACCAGGAAACAACCAAAGTATTACGGAACTGAATCATTTTTAAACTTTAAATACGACCGAAACGTCTTATGAAGTTCTTATTTAGTGAATAGCTTTCAAATGTGGGCATGTGAGATACCAGGGGGATTCGCACTATAATTACAAAAACCGTCGTGTTTGGTGATTATAATTTCGAGTTTTTTAAATATAGCTAAGTAAATATAATAGAGAATAGAGTTTTCTGCAGTGAGATACTTTCCCACTGGTGATTTCTGCAAAATAAAAGAATAAATAACATTCTAAATGTAAGTAAGAATAACAGAACCCTCAAAGAAAATTAATCCTTAGAAAATTTTTTTACTCTTCAGTTTGTGTGGAATCTGTGATATGAGGTCGTATCAAAAAGTATCCGCACTAATCTTTTATTTCGTTAACCAGCTGCTACCCCAAGAAAATACTTTTTGGCATTGGACCTTACTACTACTCCACATGCCTAATTCAGACACATTGTTAATATTCGTTTACTGATATAATTTTAAAATGTGATACATGCCCTGAATTTTCAGTTTTTTTTAATCTTGCATACATATTTAAATATCCATAAAAGCCCTTGTTAATAAGTCGTCATCTGGTTTTGATGAAATCGTCTTTCAAGATCTCAACAATTTTGCTGATAACGAGATATCCCGTCATCGATATTGCCGACTTTTTTATGATAATGAGGTGAAGATATGGCCAGTTTTCTTCTAACGACGAGATATCTCATTTATCACTATCTGGTTAGGTTTGCTAGTTACTAGATACGTTGTAGAGACAACCACCAGAAGGGTTAATCACCGCATTACGGTTAGATAAAATTCTCATAAAATTTAAAATACTTTTTTTTTGGTAGATTTTTTTTTGAAAAGGTACAACATATGGTAAAATTACCACTTTTGCAAAAATAAGTTATTTAAGCTTATTTAATATGCTCCGATGAGAAAGTTTACAGCTTTATGCTTCTGAGAGGTTCACACGTATGAATCCGCTCGGAAATTAGCATTCTTCCCAGCATTACCTTTAATCACCTCTGACATTTTATTGCCAATATTTTATATAATGTAATTTTAATGTGTAACAATATATGTTAGTAGAAAATAGGATTTTTCAACCAATAGATATGTGATGAATAATTAATCATTATGTGTGTTATTGGCTTCAAGCAATGCAATACTATTCCGTGATCTTGTCCCGTTACATTCTTATAAATATATATATATATATATATATATATATATATATATATATATATATATATATATATTTATAAGAATGTAACGGGACAAGATCACGGAATAGTATTGCATTGCTTGAAGCCAATAACACACATAATGATTAATTATTCATCACATATCTATTGGTTGAAAAATCCTATTTTCTACTAACATATATTGTTACACATAAAGTGCTATTAAAAATTCTCTTCGATCGACTACAAACAAAAGTACAATAATTCACCTTTTTACAGCTTAATCTTTAATTAAACTAAAAGTCTCAAATCTGTGTGAGCGATATATCTCGTCGAGACGAAGTTATCTTATTACTTCAAGGGGTATGAAGATCCAAGTAGGAAAGACAACTTTTTTTTTATTGACCAGACCTGATGAGAGTTAGGAACATGTTTCTTACCATGCGCTGGGCACTGTAAGACAGAATCAGTGTCAACTATTCAAGAACTTTTTTATCAAAAATATTTATCACTTTCGATAACCCCATCGCATTGTTAACTTTCTTTCCTCAGAGATTTCAATCCATGACACTATTCACTCAAAATATCTCGTGAGAACTTAAATCGTTTTGTAAAGCTGCTCTAGAACTGCATCTAATATCTATACGAAATATTTTTGACTAGACCATCGAAGGGATGACTTTTTTCACAATCAGCTCAAGCCACGGCAACTATCCACACAGAATATCTCTTCAGCACTTAACTGATTTTCAAAACCGCGCAACAGCTGCATCAAATATCAGAAATACGTGTTGCTTTTCGAACAGACCAAAGAAGGGTTAGCTTTCTTCTCACGACAATCTCAAGCCATGACAACCAATCACCCGAAATGTCTGTTCTGCACTCAACTCGTTTTTTTAAGCCACCGTAGAACCGCATCGAATATCTATACGAAATATTTTCCTCTAGACCACCGAAGTGTAAACTTTCTTTTTCTAATGAGCTCAAGCCATGGCAATCATCCACCCAGAATATCTGTTCAGCACTTAACTGGTTTTTAAAAGCAGCACTACAGCTGCATCGAGTCTCAGAAATACGTGTTACTTTTCGACAATACCCCGAAGGGTTAACTTTCTTTTCACAACGAGCTTAAGCCTTGGCAACCAATCACCCAAAATGTCTGTTCAGCACTTAACTCGTTTTTAAAAGCCGCGCCGGTACAGCATCGATATCAATTCAGCGAAGAGATACTGCCACGAAGAAAAATATTCACCCAACTAACATTAGAGCGGCACAACGAAAACGTATCCCCAGCAGGTTTTAACGAGGATCATTAAGAGCAAGAGTGATACCCTGGAGTTGGTAAACAACATGAAGCCCCAAGATTCGGTTTCTAGCGGCATCTGTGTGAGACTCTCTTTTTATTTGTGCCTCCCCATCATTAAATACCTCCCAGAATCGCGAAAGCTGTGTTCTTAATTAAATTTTTAATATTGATACCCAAACTTCGCGAATCCCGGAGGTGCCGTTTTACACGCAGTTTGCGATCAATACCTTACACGATGGGAGATAGTCCGGAATTTACGGCCTGGTGGAATGGATTGTTTCCCCCTTTGTTCTGGCAGGGTTTTATATAGTACAGCCACTGGAAACTCTCTCGCAGTGGAACTGTTAGTGCCACCGTTGCTGAATAACAGGATGCCAGGCCGAAATTTGTGGTCTTTCCGGGCCGATTCTTTTCCCGACCGCACGGGGTCGTTCATCTTTTACGGAGTCCCAGTTTAATATCACGGACTGGTGCTCTAACGGCTTCTCTTATTGCTTTCGAATACTTAATCTTTTTACACGCATGGAAATGCCCGGTTTATGGGGGACTTGCACAGTATATAACGCTTGGAGTGGTCTTCCCAGATATCCCGTCCGGTTCCCAACGTCCGGCTTTCCGTGGTAGTTGTGTGGTGGTACGAAGTAGTTATCCATCATACTTTGCACTGGGATGGAGATTATATCCTGAATGAGGAGCTTAGAATGTCTACTTTTTCTTCATTTCTACAGGATCTGAAGAATAAGTGTTTTGTAACTTTAGACATCTTTAATCCGCTTGGTGCCTGGCTTGGTGAGATGTGTTATCTTTTCATTAGCAAAACTGACCAGGTCTTTATGAACGAATCTCGTCATTAGAATCAAATAGGACAGGTTTTTTACTGTCGTATCTTGTTATTTTAGTTAAAGTGGCTAGGTTTATGGTCGTATTTCGTCATTAAAATTAAACTAACCTGACCTTTAAAGTCGTATCTCGCCATTAGAAGAAAACGAACCAGATCTTGATTTCGTAATCAACAAAATAGACCAGACCTTGATAGACAAGATATCTCGTCATTAGAAGAGAATTGACCAGAACTTGATGGCGTTATCGAAACAATCCGCAGTACCTTGATGACGAGATATATCATCATTAAAAAAACTGACCACTCTTGATCTCTTCACCGTTTAAAAGAGAGCAATATCGTGATGACGAGATATCTCGTCATTACAAAAAAACTGATCACGTATTTATATTATCATCATCAAAAAGTCGACAATGTCTTGATGACGAGGCATCTCGTCTTCATCGAAATTTGACAGATCTTGGTCTCGTGTTCATCGAAATTAGCTAGATCTTGGTAGATCTAGATATCTCGTCGAGATCACTTTGATGGTTAATTAAGCCAAAAACGAGAATTCTTAACCATTTAAGAACCGTTTAAGGGTCATAAGAAATCCAAGAAGTGAGTATCGTTATTCCTGAGTGGGGGAGGGGGAACACATAATAACTGAATAACCATATATATATTCGTTCAAGGAATCCTAGGACTGGTTCGTTAAACGAAATGACGAAAGTTAAAACTAGATAGCAGTCATGGAAGGAAGACTGCAGGTCTTCATGCTTCCTGCATGTTGAACAGATATATGCGTGTGGACATTTCCGAATTTAATTCCTCTGGTAGTTTTTCCGGAGAGGTATCGCCTCATTAGCAAATCTAACCTCACCTCGATGGATGAGGGCCGTATAGCGTGGTTGGATTGACAACCGTGTTGCGAGATCAATTCCAACCAGAGACCTTTGTGTGCCAAGAGTGTTGGTTGAACGTTAAATCTGTCGTGGTCTCAAATGACTTCCCTTTTGTGTTGTGGTCAAGTTTGGATAGTGTGTTGCCAGCTGAGGAGTAACATCATTTGTAGATCTGACCGTGGTTCAAAATTAAATGGTATTGTCCTCGGATTTTTCCTTCCGGGTTCAATAACGGACGGTTAGCAATGTCCCGTTGTGCTACTGTAGTGCGACGTTAATGAAAAAAAAAATGCCTATACCTTGATGAACGAAATATCTCGTCATTAGAAGAAAACGGATCAGATCAACCTCATAAAAGATCCTCGTTTTCGTGATGTCGTTATCTTGATGATAATATACTGGTCATTAGCAAAGAAATTGGTGAGATTTTGATGGACGGTATATATTATTGAAATCACTTAGAGAAAAAATTTTTACAAAAGTTCATTTTCGTAATTTTATAACTATGCCATGTGTAAGATAGGCTCATATTTCAATTATTAGAATTTGAATTTTTAAGCTTTAGGGTGTAGGATTCAATTGGAATTCCTGCAGGTGGGATTGCACTTGAAAGGAAATAAAATGGTCAAGGTACTCTACTGAAATTGGTATCAAAATATGCTTGGTCTAGTACTATGTATCTCTCGCACTGGCTGAGGGATATGACGCCGACATTTGTCGTCTCCGGATATCCCGTCCGGTTTTCGCACTTCCTGCTTTCCGTGGTAGTGTGTGGTGGGTAGGAAGTAGTTATCCATCATATTTTGCATCAGGTCGGAGATAGTTATATCCTGACAGCGTTGCTAGCTATGAATGTCTAGATTTAAGATGTTGGAGATTTTTGCAGCGTAAGTGGATTTGAGGAGAAATATTTTTTGTACATATATTTATTTAATTATACAGGTAATAGAAATTTTCCCTTCAATAGTTTCATGTTGAATTATAAAATTTGAGATAGTTAATCTTCCTGGTGTTTTACTTCGACGATGAATCTCATCATCAAGCAAAAACCGACCGATCTTGATGGAATTTGTACTTATACCTTCTGATGATTATCTCCTCGGTGAGGGGTGTTGTTATCACAAAAGTAATCACATCTTGTTGAACGAAATGTCTCGTCATTAGTAAAATATGTCAGATCTTGATGGACGAGGTACTTTGTCGAAGCACCTATGTAAGGATTATGAGGAGTATGATGAACGAAATAGATGAAAATTGACCAGATCTTGATCTCGTTGATCATAAAAATATCAGTAATATCTTGATGACGAGATATCTCGTCATTATCAAAGTTGGTCGATCTTGATCGTTGAGGTATCTTGTTGAAACCACTTAAAGGGTTTATTAGATTTCTTGAGTACACTTAAGAATGCGCTTAGAATTAAATGAATTAGTTAATGACATCTTTATTTGAATTCGAATCATATATGGTTTTTAAAGAACACCAGAGTTGCTTTCATAAATTATAATTTTAATACGGCCCCTTAATATGTTAAAAGTTAATTAAATATTTATTAAAATTCTATTCAATATTTATAGCACTTTTCAACTTATTTTGATTTACTGAATGCAGTTTCAATATTGTGTCCAAATTATCCATATCTAAATCAAAGTTTTCCAAAAAATTTAGAAAAATCATTATATAGAAATCAAAGATATTTTCAACAGGCGGGAACACTCCACCAAAGCCAAAACCTCAATGAAGAGCAGCTGAAAACCATTATCATTCATCGCCGAATTACTATCTCAGCGAAAGTCTTATAAAATATAATTTTAATACGGCCCCTCAGAGTAATTTGACAGTTAATTAAATATTCATAAAAATTCCCTTCGACATTTATTACTCCTATGAATTTAATTTTGATTTGCTCAGTTCAGATATTCAATATTGTTTTCATATTTTCACATTCGAATCAATATTTGTTCGAATTTGAATGAATGTTCTAAAATATTCCGAAAAAAAAATGACTAAATATTAATTTAAAGAGTTTTTCGACAGAAGAGAATTCTTCACCAAAGACAAAAGCCCGAACGATAAGCAGCCGAAAACCATTATTATTCTCCGCCAAATCACCACTTCTCCGAGTTTCATTGTTGCCCGAAAACCGAAGCATCAAAACTTCTTTGTAATTCTAATCAACAAAAGTATTAACATATGGATTCCCCCTTTCTGAATCGATCCTCCCTTTGTGCTTCCGAAACTTCTGGAAGTACTTCGTAACCAAGAGGCGAAATCAATCAAAGTCCTTTGGAAGGAAATTAAATGAATGTTTCCAAACCTCGCTCTTTATGTCCGGGGAATGTTTTTGATTGAAAGCAGAAACATTTGTCTTTTTTACCTTCCCCGCTCTGTTTTAAATTTCATTTCGGAGATTTTTGCGATCGAATATCAATGGGAGGAATGTAATATAAATTGAGTGATACGTTTGTTTTTCTGCGTTGAGGTTGATTGGATATATTATATGGGTGAGTAACCTATTGATTGCAGGGTGCGGATATGTTAGTCGGAAGGATTTAGTTGTATTAAATGAAGAAACAATAGGTTGAAATTGCTTTTAAAAAAAAGAGTTTTTAACTCTCTGAGCGTCTCAAGATTTCCGATTAATGCAGTATTGCTTTCACTCCCTCACACACTTCACGACTAATAACTACATATTTCTTAAGAAACAACCTTTATAACTATTCTATTGGTGTTTTCCTTTGAAAAATCGTTCTTTGGAACGATTATGTTGGTCCTTTCCTTGGAATAAAATCCTTTCAAACGATTCTATTGGCCCATTTTGCAGGATGGAATCCCTAGGAAATACTCATCCTATCATCCTATCCTTCTAATAGTATCTCTAGACACTGTTGGTCCATTACACAGAGAAGAATCCCTTTGAAAGAGTAATTGGTAATTTTAGTTAACGTCGTACTAGAGCAACACAACGTGCTATTGACGACGGTCCGGGATCAATCCCTTAAGGGAAAGATCCGAGGACAACACCTCGTAATTTTGAACCACGGTCAGATGACGAAGAAACACCTGAGCTGGCACCCCACTCTCCAAACTTCCACACCAATCCAACGTGAGGACTTTCGGCAACGACAGATTTAAGGTGCACCAGCCGCCTCCACACCATATGCTTACAAACATCCATGCTCGGACCTGGATTCGAACCAGGAACCTTCCGATCTAGAGGCTAACACCTTAACCCTTATACCGGTTGGTCGGCCCCTTTAAAAAGGATACTGAACATTAAATATATACGTTTTGGGAAAACTGCATATAAACTTTTTCAATAGATATGTGTAAAATTCTAGTGATATTTTTATGGAAGGGTAGAAATAATAACAAATATCATTGTACAATAATAAGGTATTTAATTATTTTAATGGACGTTACACTGGAACAACACAACGGGTTATTGACGACGGTCCGGGATCAAACCCGAAGGAAAAGATCCGAGGACAATACCACGTAATGTTTTACCACGGTCAGAGGACGAGGTCACACGAGCTGGCACCTCGCTCTCCAAACGTCCACACCCCACCAACGTAAGGACATTTGAGGTCCCGACAAATTTAACGTGCACCAACCCCCTTTGTACACGACGGTCTTTGGTTGGATTTAAATTCGTGACCCTCTGTCTTAAAGAATGAAATAAGTCATTAATACCATATTTCACTTAACTTTTTAGTAATGGCTTCTTAATAACAAACTTAACCCTCCAAGAGGTTTTGATGAGATATCGAGTTCATCATGATTTGACCACCTTTGTTAATGACGAGATATCTCGTACAAAGAATGAACAACAAATGAACGTCATGTATATATTCACTGAATAATCATCGTGGTTTTTTTATGAAATAAGTACTACCCATTAATTCCATTCACAGATCTCAGAAAAAATCAAGATTACCCTCTACACCCTTTAAAGGATTAATTTTCAAATTAACTTACTCAGATCAAGATGTCGCCGATATTTTTATGATGACGAGATCAAGACTTGGTCTATTCTATTCTAATAACGACATTTTCTCGTTCAGCATGATCTGGTTGGATTTGCTAATGACGAGATGCCTCAGAAAAACCCATCAGGAGGATTAAATAAGCTATATGTACCTACTAGCCACTGCGTGGTCAGTACGGCGTTTACCATGTCAGCCATTCGGACTAAAAACGCTTGTCACGTCATCCGTCGAAAATCGTCTCGCTTCTTCATTCGAGGTAGGGGTTACGTCACATTCCGGAAAAAAGAAAATAAGGTGTAAAAAACTAATAAATTATTATTTTTTAAATGTTCTAGATTAAATTTTAAAATTCGGACTGGGCACAAAAATGCCAAAACATTAGGACTACCTGTGTGCCAAATGCCATTATTGTAAGTACCATAGATTCGTCAGTACACTACGCACAGTGCACAGATACACAAAGGAACACTTCCTTTTATAATAGTAAGAGATTGAATGCGCTATCAAGAAAATGTTTTATGATGTCTTGTAATACTGAAATAAGAGTGTAACTCCAAGTCTAAGAAGGCATTTAATACTTATTCTAGATGGAACTAACTCACTGCGTATTATAAAAAGGATTATATCAGCCAAATAGACTGAGAGGAATATGTATACAAGAAACAGTATGTAAACACAGGATCTCAAAAATCCAAAAGCAGGAAAGAGCAATATTAAACATCAGTAATTTTCGATTCGGTAATATAAGCACTCGAAGGAAATATGCAACAGTTTTTATGAAACAAATCCAATCCATTAAACCATTGACTGATCTCAGAAAAAGTATCAAGATTACGCACATCAACTCTTTAGTTGATTAAGTTACAAATAAATATACTCATAAGCGTAAACATCTAATTAACTGAGACTCCGAAATCTTCGGGATTAAATCAAATAATCAGGATCAGATTTATTGCTACAAAAATAAAGCTTATATTGGATTTTTCTAAGCCTTTCTCCCATCAAAAATGAAAAGAACTTGTTACGAGGACGCAACCTAAATGACACCAAAGAACGCGTACAGTAATCATATCCCCAAAATAAAAACATTGCCTGAAATGTCATATGTATAGCCTCCAGGAACGCAAAGATAATTTCTAAGCAAGTAAATAAATTCACTCTAACAGGAGAAGGTTTCAACGAAGAGAATGAGATTCGTACTAGGACAATTTCGCTCTAGGGAAAGCGTGTATAATTTATGCAATATGAGCTCATAACATTTAATCAGGTTGTTATTGTGGAAATGAATTAACAACATGAAAGAAAGGAGATACGGCATTGAAAGTTAAGTTGCATTTGCATTCTTCTAACACGTGTGGATCACCGGTATAAGTTAAATGCTTAACTGTTCTTGACAGGCTTTATTCAGTCCTGTTGGTGAAGGCGTATCTATCATTGTGCAATCTTTACTCCCTCGTATCAAGTGGTATTAAAACTTATTTACATTTATAAGTAATCAGAAAATATTTCTGTAAATACAATTTCCTTAACATGCACCTTCCTCCAGTAGTTAAATAATACCATTTTGAAACGTCAAGCCCAATCTAAACACGGTAGAGTTAAGCGCTACTAATTTGAAATGGTAAGCCGATTATAGACACGGTAAGCCATTTCTAGACAAGGAAAAGTTTAATGCTACCATTTTGATATAGTAAATCAATTCTAGAGACAACGGAACTCATCTTCCCCTTTCGATATCATAAGCCAATTCTAAACACGGCAATGTTACCAATTTGAAATGATATACCGATTCTAGACTAGATAAATCTCAATGCTACCATTTTGAAACTGTAAGCCAATTCTAGAGACAGTAGAGCCCAAAGCTACCAATTTGCAATCGTGACACAATGCTAGACTTGGTATAAAACTCAATGCTACCCTTTTGAAATGGTAAGTAAATTCTAGACACGATAGAGCTCAATTATACCATTTTAAAATGTTCTCACATTTAGAAGTTTCATTGTCACTACTGTCACATCTTATGACTAGCCAAGTCAACATACGCGGTAGATTTCCCCTTAAATATCTTTAAATATTGTGAGTCAGAAACTGCATTATCTTCATTGTCGCATATTATGACACTAGCCAAGTACAGATACGATAGAGCTTAACGGTAAAGATATGAGTATAATTGAGTAAGCATAACGAAATCTTCAAAATCAAACTCCAACATATCTGTTTCTAACGTAACTATTCAGTTTAGTGAAAAAGTTGAGTAGTCATTTTTTCCCCAGTTTTATGAGTCATAATGACCAGTGAAGAAAGAATAGCAATAGATGAAACACTTCTGAAAGGTGTAATAATAATATAATTGTAGGATATATATATATAGAGAGAGAGACAGTCAAACTTTCACAGGCAATTTAGGAGAAAGTAACAGATTCTCCCAATGGTCATGTTTTGGTTAGGCGTCATAAAACACAAGCTATAAAGCCTTTTCTTATTTGCACATAGGAGACAATTAATGGGAACATTTACCTTCATATGGCGTACATTTATTTTTGTATCCCAGCTTGTTTCTTTGAAGGAAATATCGACACGGCTGTCTTCCAACAAGATGAACCATATAAGGTACCATTCCATTTTACAGGTCTCCCAATTACCTTCATGATACATTACCAGAAATGTGAATATGTTGAGTTTCAACCAGATTTCCGGGCTTCATGATCACCCGACCTTACACATATAGATTTTTTACTGCCAGGGTTTTGTTAAAGCAAAGCTGTTCAAAATTATACTTTCATTTTTAATCCACTTAGGATTACTCTCATATCTTGACTATGATTTATCCTAATATCGTATTGGGCAGCGAAAGCATGGTTGTAAGAGTAGCGGATTAGCAACTGGAGAGTTTCGTGTTCAAAACTCTATCCAACCAAAGACCGTCGTGTATGTAGAGCTGATGCACTTTAAATCTGTTTTGTCAAATGTCCTCGCTTTGGAGAGGTATGGAAGTTTGGATAATGGAGTTCATGTCATCTGACCGTAGTTTACAGTTACAAGGTGTTGTCCTCGAATCTTTCCTTCGGGAACAATCCCAGACCATTATCAATAGTTAATTGTGTTACTCTAGGGCAGGGGGTCATCAAACTACGGCCCTCGGGCCAAATCCGGCCACCTATTTTTAATCCGGCCCGCGTGTTAATATTGTTTTTTACATGAAAAAATTAAAAATAAATAAAAATATGTGATGTAACACAAATGCCGATTATCGAGCTGATAAATTCTGAATAATGACAGTACGTGGCGGTACTGGCATGGCATATTCGCATTACATCGCCTGCTGTTGCTGTAGAATAAGTGTTGCTAGTTCTCTCAGTTTTGCTTTAGTGGGGCATATGGTATTATTTATTCACGGTACTCTACGATCATTGTTTATTTTCATTTTATTTTATTCATTACCCACCGATGCCATGTCACTCTCAAGACCAGGTAAGAAGAGAAAAGTGGACTTCGAATGTCGTGCTTTTCAAGCAGAATGGAGTGTGAATTATTGTGTCACAGAATTAAACAACAAAGTATTATGTTTATTATGTAATAGACATAATATCTGTATCAAAAAAGTACAATATATGCCGCCATTACCAAACTAAGCACGCGACACAATATTCAAAACTCACAGAAAATAAACTATAGCTAAAATTGGAAAGTTTAACACGGAATGCTTCATCACAAAACGTAATTTATTTGTAAAAATAAAAAATGATTATGAAGCAGTTACTAATTTTTTCAGCTTACGAATAACTCATTTATTATCCAGGAAAGGGAAACCATTTATTGATGATGAATGATTTAAATCATGTTTGCTTGTGACAGCCTAAGAAATGTGTCCAGAGAACATGGATTTGTTTCGATTTGTGAGATTTATTTCATCGAGAACAGCTGTTAGAAGAGTTGATGACATCGTGAGTCACATCAAGAGTCAGTTAAAATACAAGGCACAATTCGTTGGTTCAAGGGTTTTCGTTGGTTATCTTGAAAGAAGTTTTTCGTGCTACAACTGAACGGTGGGACTTGTATGTTGATATGTAAAAGTCCATGTATTGATTTTTCAGGTGATTTGGACTAGATATCAAGGTCTGACCACTTTTGTTAATGGTGAAATAGCTCGTCATTAGGACATAGCAGATTTTTCTATGATAGCGAGATCAAGAACTGGTTAGTTTTCTTTCAAAGGCGATATACACTGCTAAAAAAATAGTTGAGCATACGGTTTTGACGAAATTAGGAAAATAGTTCTACTTAACAGTAACGTAAAACAAAACAACCATAGTCTAAAGTGTAGCAGAAAACAGAAGAAGAAAACTTCATATGCAAATCAACGTTCATGACGTCAAATGCGCAAAAAAGGATATTAGTGCTGAAATCGCGATTTCACAGAAGCTTCTTTTTTTCACTGTCTCATTCGTAAAACGCAATTGTTCAAAGTATTTTTGAAAAAAGGTGATTTGAAAATGTCACAACCACATGACTTACCGGAATCCATGGCTTGGCGAATTATTAGGAGACTGGAATCCGGACAAACACAAATAAGTGTAGCGAAATCTGTTGGAGTGGCAAGGAGTGTCATTTCAAGGCTGTGGAATCGATTCCAAGAAACAGGGAATGTTAGACCTCGGTCAAGGCAAGGTCTTCCACGTGCTAACATAGCAACCGATGATATGTTTCTAATGTCAACAGCTCGTAGAAACAGAAGACGTAATGTTACTCAGCTGCAAAGACAGTTTCTTTTGGCTACAGAATGGAAGGTGTCAAGCCAAACAGTCCGAAATAGACTTCATCAGGGTGTTTCTATACACGTAGGCCAATGGTGTGTATTCCTTTGACCTCAAGGCACCGTGTGGTCCGAAGAAGTTAGACTGAGAAACATCTTGATTGGACACAATATGATTGGAGTCGGATGCTGTTCACTGACGAGTCCCGATTCTGTCTGGAGTGTGACACCCAACGTGTTCTAGTATGGAGGGAAAGGGGAACTTGAAATAATCGCACGTTCATACAAGAAAGATCACAGTACAGACGAGGTGGAATGATAGTATGGTTGAGGAATCAGCATAGGTGGACGTACGAACCTGCATCTTATTCGGAATGACACTTTGACGGGCCAAAGTTAGACGAGATTTGTGAGACCTCTCGTGTCATAACTTACGCTGCAACCATTAGCGATTCTTTTCTTTTAATACATTATAATGTCAAACCTAATGCAGCTCAGCTTAAGTAGAATATGCTTGACACGGAAACAATAAGGCTGATGGAGTGGACAGCATGCTCTCCTGTCTTAAATCCAATCGAGAATGTCTGGGACACACTTGATTGACGCATTGCAGCGAGACTAATGCACCCGTTGACTGTCCAGGACTTAGAAGTTGCACTTCTTGAAGAGTGGAACATAATTCACCAAAGTTTGATCGATAACCTTATCGCATCGATGGAAAACAGGTATGTAGTAGTATTATCAGTTCGAGGGAACTTCACACCATATTTAAAGTCCTTCACCACTTTCAAGCAACACATTTTTTGTCATTTATAGGAATCCAAATTAACGTCTTCATGTTCTTGACATCATTTCATAGAATTAAAATTCCCATACATGATAATTTGATCCCTCGTTTTCGGTAACACGCTATAATGTATATGTACATCCCATTTTATGCCCGCGCATGGCTGTATGGCATGGTTTTCTTACATTTTTTTGCTTGCTCCCCTAGTTTTTTTCTTCTGATGGTGAGATAGTATCTCGTCCGCCTAGATCTGGTCAAACTTGCAATGACGCGATACCTCATCAATGCAACCACCATGAGAGATAATATTTGTTGTTTTCGTATGATTTCATTAATTTGTACAGAAAGAGGAATTGTAAAGATTTTTCACAGAAATGGATTGTTTTTAAATTGGAATAGATTTCTTGTAAATGAATTTAGAAACACTGTACAAGAAGTTCTCGTTGACTATGCTTATTTGCATGATTATTTTCCAAAACAAATATACTCTTGCTCCAAAAAAGGTCTAAACAGTGAAAAATTATCTTATTGAAAACTACTCTTTTACGTTTTAATTACTGTATCAATAATAAAAACGATTTTCACATAAGAAACACAGTTCAAAATTCAATCAAAACTGACCGAAATTCGGATTCATATAGGAAAGATTTTTTCAAGTGAAACGGGTTTCTTGTGCACAGTTGTTATTGAATTTATTTTCCCCGTTCGTTTGTAATTTAAAAGTTGGAATTCCGTTAAGAGTTTTTCGCCAATTTCTGTATAAAGTTCCGGTCTGGAACATAGCCAACGTTCTCTTGACGCGTCTTAAGAGATTTTAGTTCTAATTTGTTTCCCCCCAAGGGAAGGAAAGTTAGTAACCGTCTTCTTGGAAGGTCTCGTTTGAGGTTTTTATTCCTCAAAAAACTCAGTTGTTTTCGTAACAAGGTTCTCCATTTCCTTTGCGTTTATAACTTAGTCTAATTTTTTCAGAAATACTCATTTAATGACTTAATCTTTTGTGCTTCACGAAATTTCGAGTTGAGAAGTATTACTTTAATCCAACAACACACATAATGACAAAAAAATCACATATACTAATTGAAGGAATCCATGAAGTTTTCAACTTTTGAAAACATTCTAGTGTTCTTTTGCTTAGAACATAAGTATTTAGAAATATATTTAATTATTTTTTCCTTAGAAGAGAAATTTTTGGAAATATATTCAAGATAATCTTAACCCCATTCGATTGGTTTCTTCTAATAGAAATCTTTGGAAATATTTTAGTCATTTTTCCTTAAGATTATAAATATGTGGACACATTATAGTGTTTTTTCCTTAGAATTGAACTTTTTTTATAAATTCTATTGTTTTTTCTTAGACGAGAAATCTTTGGAAATATTCTATTGATTTTTCTAAGAATATAAATAATTGGAAACATTAAAGTTTGTTTCCTTAGAATATAAATCTTCGGAAATCTACTGTTTTTTCCTTAGAATTGAAATCTTTGGATGATCAAATCTTCCTGTACATTTAGATATTGTATATTAGTACACATCCTGTACATTTAGATATTGTATATTAGTACATCATGTATATTAGTATATTTAGATATACAGTCAGTACCGGCTATATGGTCACCCTCTTATAAGGTCACTCCGCTTATATGGTCAGTTTTCAAAAGTCCCGTCTAACTTAATAGGGAACATGTGTTAAAAAGCACCGCTGATATAGTCATTTTATTTTCCTGGTTATCGGTTATATGGTCGGTTTTTTTACCTTTTCAATGAGGCTATAGTTTTTTTTTTTTTTTGTAAAATAGTAATTGTTGTAACATTTCTTGAGGCCGGGAGCAACACAGGGAATGGCCAGAAGAAAAAAAAGTCTTTGCTATCCTATAGAGGACCTGAATTTACACCTTTACTACCCTCCCCTTCCCTCATTTCTCTTTTGCGTTGAATCATCCTCGGCGTTACCCTCCTCCGAATTCTCTTTCTCCAAAAGCACAACAGGTGGACATCTGGCTGTTGATTGGTTGAAATTATCTCTCCCTGTTTGAAAAGTTCGTTGAAATTAAGGCGAAAAGAGTAAAGGAAAATTTTGTATCATTTGGATCATACGTGACGAATAAGAACGTTCGTTTATGCAATTTTTTTTGTCTGCTGACAAATCGTTCCTCTGCTCAAAATGAAAACAGAAACGAAAAAACTAAATTTAGAATCTGCGATCTCTTATGCCGGTGCCATTTCAAAGTTAACAATTCTAATTAAATTAATTTTAAAATATTCTAGATTGAATTATAAAAGTCGCCACGACCCAAAAATTTCAAAAATTTCGGTCTACCTGTGTGCCCAATCCCATTATTTTAAGTGACGTAGATTCGTCAGGACTGTGATAACGAAAAACAAACACTTCCACATTTCTATAATAGTAGAGATAAGTGAATATGGATCCACGTACGTATGCGTAATGTACTTAGATTGGTTAGGTAAACTAATGAATTTCAGTAAAAAAATATTGCATACTTTTTACTGTAGTTTTTACTATGCGAATTAATTTTTAAACTGCACTTAAAAGTTTAGTTATTTGTTTATGAGAACTATATTCTGATAGGTGAATATAATCCTGTCATAATTTAATAGTGTAGTATTGTTCCGCATATATGGTCACCCAGCTTATATGGTCTGATTTTTCTGGACCGTTGAGCTGACCATATAACTGATTCTGACTGTACTACACTAGTTCTACGAAAAGAAATTCGGCATTACTTCTATGATATTTTTACTAATATTATGTTAACCATTTAATTTAATCTGCAGTTAAACTCTCTGTCTCTCTCTCTGACACCAATAAGTCAATTGTTTTCACATCCAATCAATTTCTAATTCCCAGTTTAAAGAAATAATTCAACATTTAATTGTTATTTCAGACTACTTTTTACCAATAGATACTTTAGTACATTATAGAAACGTTTCACTGGTGTGTGGCCTGTTTTAATTTTATTTCTAATTACCGAACACTGAGAAAAAAAACACCTCCAAGAGCTATTTCTAATTTGTAGATTAAATTCTATTATATTCTCTAAGTTGGGACTCGAAGACTATTTTTTAATCAGACAAAAAAATAGTAGTTTTCATCTTTATTCCAGTTCAACTATAGTAAAAGAATTGAGCTATCCAATTTATTTCTTTGGATTTGCATTTTTTAAAGTTAAATCAGTCGAATTACTTAACACGTTTCTTTTTTTAACTTTATATAGTTTTTCTCTCACCTTTGAATTTATTTCTACCCATTTTAGAGAAAAGAGGAATTTATAAAGAAATATTGCATGTGAAATACTCAACAATGAATTGGGTACTTGGATATTCCTTGTTATATCAGGGGCCACGGTAGCCCGGTGGGAAGAGTAACCGGGGGGTTGTGGTTTTGTATCCAGCCAAAGACGCTCGTGTACAAGGGGGGCTGTTGTACGTTAAATCTGTCGTGGCCTTAGATGTCCTCACGTTGGCATGGTTTGAAAGTTTGGAGAATTGTGATACTAGCTTTGGTGTGACCTCGTAATCTCGTCGTGGTTCAAAATTACCTTTTACCCTTCGAATTTTTCATTCGGGTTTGATCCCGGACTGTCGCCAATAGCCCGTGTGTTGCTGCAGTGCGATATAAATTAAATACCTACTTACCTTGTTATGTTAGAGTTCAAGAGGTAAATTTCTGTCTGAAAAAGTTTTCCATGCTTCAATTCTTGCTACGGTTAAGCGCAAAAAAAAAACCCTATTTTCTAAGATTCGCCCTTCCAGTGGTTTTGACTAGATATCTTGTTCATCAAGATCTTGCCGATTTGTTTATGATTGCGAGGTGGAGATCTGGTCAGTTTTCTTCTAATGACGAAATACCTCGTTGACACAAAAACCAGGAGGGTTAAAATTAAGAAATTATTTGTCAACAAAAAAGAGTTGAAAATCCAGCCGATAACCCAATATGTGGGAATAATCAGAACAATTCCATCTAAACCTTTATATTTTCTTTGACGATTTAATACATTTTAGCAATTTTATAACTTTAACGTTTGAAATTTGAGTTTTTGACTTTTTTTCTCTGTGGTTGACTTTTTTTTATACGTCCGTATATTGCCCAATTTAATTTTTATTTTTTGTTTGTATGACGCAGCTTCCCTTCTAGTGTTCTGTTTTTTATTAGTCTTTATCAGGTATCCTGTAACTGAAATATCTGTCTGAGTATGAATTAATAAAAATAAAGTATAAAATAATTTCCGCTTGCTAAACTTTCAACATGGTTATTTGAGACAACTCCGAGATTACTATTTGTTGCAATTTAAGATTTTTTCTGAAAGAGTGTGTGTGTGTGGGGGGGGGGGGTGTTATCCTGAGGAATAATCTGGTACCCGTATCACGTCAATTGTCATTTTATCGCGGTGCAAAATTATGTTGTGTTGTCCTCTGATCTTTCTGTTTGGGTTTGAACCCGACCCTGGACCGTTGTGTCTCCCGTGAACTTTTACGAAAGTCATAACTGGTCTGCGAGTCAGATGTTAGACCTATCCAGAGAGAGACATCTGGTCTGCCTGAACCCCTAAGAAACGCCGTATCTGGTCTGTTTTGGCCAGATGAAAATATTTGGTGGGTCATATCTAGACTGCGGGCTGATTTATGTGGAGAATCATATCTCGTGTGCAAACCTGGTAAATATATTTAGAGGACCGTTTCTGGCATGTGGGCTGATTAAGCCTCCTGATAGTTATATCGACGTGGAATCTCGTCGTTAAGAAAACTAACCAGATCGTGATGCACGAAAAATCCATCATTAGATAAATCTGACCGCATCTTGATGAACGAGATAACTCATTCAAAAAAGCTGGAACAGATCTAATGTCTTTCATCAACAAACTAGCAATATCTTCATGACGAGATATCTCATCATTAACGAAATTGGTCAGATCTTTGATGGATGACATACATCGTCGAAACGGCATGGAGGGTTAAATTTATCCGGAAAGTCATATCTGGTCTGCAGTGTGTTATAGTATCCCAGATAATCAGATTAAATTAAAATTTTAATGAGTTGAAACAGTTAACCTTCTGAGGGGTGAGCAGGCACTGACCAGATCTTGATCTCATAAAAAAAATCAGAAATATTTAAAAAAACTCTCGTCATAAGCATAATTGATTAGCAGATTAAGTAGACCTTTATGGACTAGATATCTCGTCATCTCATCGAAATCAACTGAAGGATTCTTTTAACCAATAGCTGATCCGTTTTGCAACCTACAGCCTTCCAACTAGTTTTGATCGTATTCACCTATAGAATCCTTCAAATAATTATTTAAGACAATAGATGCTATAATCTGCAATCTAGTTTTCCAATCAGTTTTGATGTTCTTACCCCTACCGAATCTTTCAAATATTTATTTCAACCAATAGAGGTTCCATTCTGAATTCTAGTCTTTCAACCGGTTTTGATCGTGTTGACCTCAAGAATCCTTCAAATAATTATTTCGTCCAATAGATGTTCCGTTCTGAAACCTACAGTTAATCGTGTTGACCAAGATAATCCTTCGAATAGCTATTTCAAGCAATAGTGTTACTGTCAGCAATATACTGTCTTCCAACCAGTTTTGATCGTGTTAACCTATAGAATCTTTCAAATAATTATTTTATGCAATATATGGGCATTTAATCATTATGTGGGTTTTAGTATAAAAGCACCCTTCCTGGAAATTCCCGGAAAGCTCAAAGGGTTAATCTCTTTATTTACTTATGTTCAACCCCACACACAGCCGTGTGTCCAATTAGCCCGATCGACGAAACCCAGAGCTTTGCAGTGCTCATTTGCATCGCACTGCATTTAAAACTCTCCTGCTTCTATAACCCACGGACATAATCATGCCCTACAAGCGTGATTTCCTCTCTCATTGCAATCCGGAAGTTACGTTCAAGACAAGCATCGGTGTTTGGGAACGGGAAGGTCACATTCCAAGATGCCTGAAGGGTCTGGCAGAAGGAATGACAGAACGCCAGTCGAGTTCCACTGACAGATTCGGAATTCGGGGGAGATGCAGCTTATCCGAGTATTAATTACGTTCTGGGTGAAGGTAATGATGATTGAGCCCGCGCTCACCTGGTGGGGAAATTGTGTGAGGTATTCGATTGCTATTATTCCGAGTTGCCTGAGGTGCTGTGATTGCAAGAAGTCGACCGTGGGTTCGCAATTTCAATCAGCGGTTATTTCTGATTCTAATCAACGTCTTTTTGCTTCAATTGCTTACTGACCCTCCTTGTCTTGACTAGATCTTGATGGACGAGATATCTCGTCATTAGGAGACAACCAGCTAGTTCCTGATCTCGTCATCATAAAAAAATCAGCATTACCTCGTTGACAAGATATCTCGCCGGAAGGCCAATTATCTTCTCTTGATAGACATTCGAGATTACTTGTAGCTAATTATTTGAACATAAAAGCACAGTTTCAATCAAACGTATTGGCTGAAATTACAAGTAAGCAATGATTGAAAGATGAAATCTTCGATTAATTTGCAGTCTTTGAGCCGTAAAACGGCTATCAACCCAATTTCAACTTTTCTCAATATACTAAACCAATTAGAGAAATTTTATGTAAAAAACAGGTAATACAAAAATCTCTGGTTGAAATTGCAACTGAAAAACATTGATTTGAATAACAAGAACAAACGATTGAGTGGAATTGTACAAAATATATTGATTAAACACTATTCCAAGTAAGGGATTTATGGAATTCAAACAATAGCTGCCGTTTGAATTGACGGATCTTAAACTAACTTCTTTCTTCCAAGCTGTTTTAGATGTTGTGATTTCAAACAGTGTTTCTCGTAACACCCAAGTTTTATTGGCGTATGTATCAGTTACTGGACCTTGTGCCTTAAAAACCCCATACCAACCAATCAATCTGGTTTACTCGAAACGTTGTGAATTGGATTAATGTATAGGTAGGTGGGTAGGTAGGTTAATTAACGTCAGACTGGAACAACACAACGGGCTATTAGCGACGGTCCGGGATCAATCCCAAAAAGAAAGACGCAAGGACATCGCCTAGTAATTTTGAATAGTGGTCAGATGAGAGAGAGAGAGAGACGAGAACAACACCTGAGATGGTACATCACAGTCTCATCTTCCATACGATGCTAACGTGAGGACATTTGAGGCCACGACAGATTTACCGTGCACCAGCCCCCGTGTATACGACGATCCTTTGGATGGACCTAGTTTAAAATTCGTAACCCTCCGGTTGCTATTCCGTTGGTGAACCAAGAAGACTACCACGGCTCGATTAATACATGGAGAATATCATGTGTGGCAGACCATAACGTGGTTGAGAAAGATTTGATTGGAAGAAGTCTACCGCAGATTCACAAATCTAATAACACATTAGAAGATTCCATGCGATGATTTTTATCTGGAATTGCGTTTTTATGTTCCAACAAGCTAAATAACCCATCGTTGCTCGGGTTTCAAATATGATCGCCACAGCTAAAATATGACCTCGAATTTTTCCCTGTGTTAACTCAAATACACAAACACGGTAGAACGTGTTTCCTACCGCGACATTTCCCTGTTAACTCAAATACACAAACACTGTAGAACGTGTTTCCTTGTCCATGTTCAATTATAACAGAAAAACAAACTTTATATTTTAATATTGAGGCTTCGAGGGGCACTTTTAGGACTACATGTGTGCTCATTTTCATAGCTACAGATTGATCTGAAGACAGGGAAGGAATAGCCTCTGTTTTACGCTGTGTTCTAAAGTATAAGTGTACTAAATTTGGTGTGGATTGGTCAAACGGTGTAGATTTGTATCGAGAATATACACACACATACCACACCACATACATCCTTTTGTATACAGATAATATATTAATAATTAACTTGGGAAATGAAGGAACAAGCTTTCAATTTATTGGTTGTTAGTGGAAAAGCTGTTGTCTGGCAAAAGTTTAAATGAAGTCTACGAAAATCCCTAAATTTAGTTTAAAGTAATTACAGATTGATCAAACGATGGTGTAGATTTGTAGAGAGAAGATATATAATAAGTAATATTTTCCATATCACTTAGGTCAATTTACAATTTCACAAATTGTTTCAATTGATTTAATTTACTTATTGTGCCCGTTCTTTCAGCTTCCACATTGCATTTAAAAGAATTAACTTATACAATAAGCGAAAAGAAATGCTTTTATTTCTTACATAAAATTTAAGATAAACATACTGTTAAAACATTTTAACATTAATGTCACAGAGTCATCGTTTATGAACTAAATCAAAAATATGCGCTTGAGAAGAAACAGAAAATGTCTCGTAGTTTTCTAGACATTTCTAAACTAACTTGCTTGAAAATTGCAAAAACATAATTTGTAAGGAAAGAGTTTTGATAGGGTATTTTTCTGCTTGACAAAATTTAAAGAAAAGTAAACAACCAGCCTTGATTTGTAAAGAGAAACTCTGAATGGAGTATTTGTCTTGTTTATTGTCGACTTTCTTTTAAAACCAAAGTTGTTGCAAAAATTTATGACGCAACGTTACACAATGATGTTCGTAAGTTCATTCTTCTTTACCCCACTTCGTAAAAACAACTTTTCTTGAGGGTAATATAGTATTTAGGTCTCGTTACATAACTCCTGTTTCTTTCAGCGTTGTTTTATTTGATTAACCACAACATGCTTAGTGAAGTACTTTTGTACAAAACATTTTTATACTATAATTAAAAACACTGACTTAATGTAAACAAATATAGCGAAATATTCCTCCTGGTGATTTTCTCGAAGATGTTCCTTGTTATAAGCAATATTCACAAGTTAATTGATGGACGAAGTATCACGTTATTAGAAGAAAACTGACCATACTTGATATCGACATCATAAAACATTGTCAAATCTTGAGGATTAGATATCTCTAAATTAACAAAATTAATCAGATCTTCATGGACAAAATATCTCATTAAAACCACTTGGAGGATTAAAGCAGACACTTTACAACTAATGCCGCTGTATCTAATTAGAATACGTTGGTCCAATACAAGTCGTATGATCTGGTATTGGCCCCCTTACCTTTCAAATTAAAAATTTGTCTTTCAAGTTGCGATATCCAACAAATACCGGTACAACTTCAATGTTAATAAAAAATTAACAAACATTAAGTTCAGAAAACATATTGTTCATCAATGTCTCGTCATTAAAAGAAAACTGACTTCGAATCCGGCATCATCAAAAATCAGCAGCACATTGATGACGAGATATCTCGCCATTAACGAAACTGGTCACATGTTAATGGACAAGATATCTCGTCATTAGCACAATTAGTCAAATCTTGATGGGCGAAATGTCTCGAAAATACCACTTTGAGGGTTTAATATTGATTTTATGTGAGAATATTTTTGACGCATAAATTGTAACATTACTGACCAAAATATTCTGTCTCTGTCCAAGGATTATATTCTAAGAATAGGGCAAATGGAATATATTTCCAAAAAATTGAATTTTCTAAGGATTCTTTCAAGTAACAGGAGAAATGGATTATCTCCAAAGAATACAATCTATCCAAGAATTATATTCTAAAAATGGAACAAAAGGAATATTTCCAAAGAATAAAATCTTTCTAAACGATACTATTGCATCGAAAGGATTCTTTCTAAACTATTCTATACTACTATACTAAGAATCGTTCCAAATTATTGAATCTTAAGAAAAGATTCAATGAAATTTTTCTAAAGGTTGAAATAATCCGTGGACTCTTGGTGTATGGTACAATTTTACAGAGTATTTTCGGTAAATTGGGGATCACAGTAAGCGCAGACAAGACGTTTACACAATTGATGCCTTTAGTACTGGTTCTGTCTTCGATTTTATCGTTTTATGCCGGACGCCATAACACTTATTACGAATTGGCGAGACAAATAACCACAAGTAACGATCGTCATTGATGATAACCAGTTTTGACCTTCCTGATCAATGGAAACTTTCTTAAGATTCTTTCAAGAAAATAAACATTCCTTTCTGCAACCTCCAGGCTTTCCTTCCTGACTTTTAACCAATTTTGGCTCTCTTGATCAAAATAATCCTTCGAAGTATTCTTTCAACCAATAGGGGTGGTAAATTAGTCATTTAGTGTGTTATGGGGAGAAGCAATATACTTAGAAATATCGTGTCACTCAGGGGTTACCTTTTGAACACATTGTCTAGAAGCTTTTTATAATCCGGAAACGGCGAGTTTATTATTATGAGTCAAGTGGTTTGGGACCGGGTGTATTCGTTGAAGTAGGGATCAGATTAAATGCAAACAATGGGGTTGCACAATTGCTGCCTTCAGCGGGTTTTTTGACTCATGTTTATCGTTCGATTCCTGAAGCCATACGAATGATTACGAGTTTCAAAACAAATATCACCAATGGCGAAGAGTCATACATGAATTTGTGTAAAACAGCCCTTTCCCTTCCGAGATTAAACATCTTTGTAAAAATGGATTTCCTCCTCTTTTATTTTCAAATCATGTAATATGTAGTTAAATATAGAATGGCAAACTCTTTGGAGAATCTAGATCACAGGCCCTGGAGTTTTACTTACTCTAACTATCTGAGCTTAATGTGATTTATGAGTAGCGTGTTATATATATATATATATATATATATATATATATATATATATATATATATATATATATATATATATATATATATATATATATAACACGCTACTCATAAATCACATTAAGCTCAGATAGTTAGAGTAAGTAAAACTCCAGGGCCTGTGATCTAGATAGATAGATAGTGTGATCTAGATACTTAGATAACTACTCATTGGAAAGATTCTGTTGCTCCTTTCAATGGAAGTGAAACCTTCAAAAATATTATATTAGTCATTAACTTGGAAGTGAATCATTTAAAAATGTTCTATTATTTATTTCCTCGAAATAGAATCCTTTCGAATTGTTCTATTTCTCCTTTTCTTGGGATATAATTCTTTGGATTTGTTCTATTTCTCCTCTCCTTAGAATATAATACTTTAGAAAGATTTTATAGGTCAAAAAGGTCAAAATTGGTTAGAAGGGAATATTTGGGAATACTACTGATTGCAAGGTGGAAATATGCATGTGAACCCCCAGAGGGTGACAGTAAGATAGCTCTTTATTAACCTAAAAATATTGAAAACTGATAGCCATTGACAAACAGACAAGGAAATTGTATTTATTGCTATGTCTTTTAACAAAGTACTTAAGAATTTTATTCTGTTTGCAGCTTTAAGAGAATGCATTTCAAATATTTTTTTCTTTCTAGTGAGAGAGTGTTTTATTTTACTTCATCTTACAATTTCCATTTTTTCTGCGGAATAATAGCATAATTAGAGACTGCAATCGCTTAGTGGGACTGCTTACACACAGCATGGCATTATCGATTTACTAGTTGCGTTTTTCTTTTCCCAAGTAGAACATTGAGAACACAACAAGCTGAAAATGATTAATCGTGTATTTTTTACACTTTTTATGCGACTGCGGCAAACAGCCAACTCAGAAAAAAAAGTAAATACACAGTTTGAAATTATCTTTAATAATGGCTCTGAATTTTACCGCTTTTTGTAGAGATGTATGCATTTATTTTACTTTAATGTCTAGGTATTTGGTATTTCGATTAAATCATATGGTTTATTATGGAAAATATATTTTTCGTTCTTGCAGAAATCTTGCGATGTAAAATGAGTTTTAGACTTTCTTAAAGGATATAGTTTTTCGGATGATTCTGTAGGTAAAGGATGTTGAGAAAGAATTAATCCAAAATTTGCCTTAGAAATTTCTGCATCGGAAAAGTTTGTTTCCAGTACATATGCGATAAATGCATTTACATATTGAATATAATTTTCCAAGCACAAAATTTATGTTTGATTGTCTTCCATTCAAACTCTTCAGTTTCATTTGAATTGCTTGTAAAAGCCAGTCTCCTATAAATATCTAATATTCTAAAAGGAAGTGTTTATCTGTCTGTCTGTGTTTGTTTGTTTGTTTCCCGCACGCAAAGTGCTGACGGGTCTATGGCAGTTTTAGAAATGGGATTTGGCACACAGGTAGTGCAAACTTTTTGCAATTTTTGGGTCGCGGCGAATTTTAAAATTAAATCTAGAACATTTACAAATGAATTTAATAAAATGTAATTATTATTGCATGCACTAGCATAGAAGATCAAAGATTATGAATTTATTTTTTTCGTTTCCTTTTTCATTTTGCGCGGAGGAATAATTTTCCAGCAGACGATAAAAAACAAATAAATTTTTAACTGGAGTTGTTTAGTACTTTTTTGTATAGATAGATCGTTAAAGATGGAATAAAAATTTCAACGGATTTGAAATCAGCGGAAAATTTCACATTAGATCGATACCTAAAGATATGCTTTTCTTTAAATTAATAAATTTTTGTAATTGAATATCTTTTATATTTTCGCAAGATATTGTGACGTCGCGTAAACCTTCGCGTTCAAAAAAAAAAAAGATTACATTCCTGCCCTCTTACGATTTCAGCGAAAGAAAGCAATAAAAATAAAAAACATTATGGCTGGCATTGCTTAGTTATTTTTTGTAAAATCGGGATCGTTAAAGATAGATTTAAAATTTCAACGGATTTTAAACCTGTGGAAAATTTGACACCAGATAGATACCTTAAATGTTTAATTTTCTTTTAATAAATAATTTTTGAATTAAATATTTATATTTTCGCAAGAGATTGTGACGTCACACCGAATTCCCATTTGGTTTGCGAAGCAAACCAACACCACGGACAACTCCGTTATGGCTGTTCTTCAATCTGCGAAGCCAACCATAGTTCATAATATTGATAATTTGGTTTGTAAGGCAAACCAAATTGGAATTCGCAGGGAATTCATTCCAATAGGCTAAGAATTTCTATTTGGTTTGCGAAACAAACCAACACCAGGGGCAAAGCCACGATGGCTGTTATCGAATTTGGCCACATTTGACAATGACGAGGCCATCAAGGCGTTGCCGTGCCAGCCAAGCAGGGGCTAGTATGTGATAAATGCATTTACGTATTGAATATAATTAACCAAATACAAAATTTCGATTTGATATCTTCCATCCTAATTCTTCAGTATCATTTCAATTGCTTGTAGCATGCAATTCAAATAAAACTGAGAAATAAATTAATTGCATAACTATCTTTAAAACATCTTCTGCTGATGATTTCATGCAATAAAACTATTCTAGCTATTGATCATGTAACCTCCAACAGGTTTCAAGAAGATGTCTCGTCCATCAAGATCCGTTCAATTTTGTTAAAGGCGAGATTCGCGTCATCAAGATATTGCTAATATTTGAATGTTGAAGAAATCAAGACCTGGTCCATTCTAATGACGGAAGAGAGCTTGATGAACGAGATATCTCGTCCATCATTTAGATTTGATCTGTTTTTATAATGACGAGATGGCCTCGACGAGGGAACAATCAGGATAGTTACATTAATGTAATAGGGACAATGAGTTAGAAAAATTAATTGTAATATTAATTAAAATTGACTATTTTTTAGTACACAAGGCTAAACGGACATTTTTACCAACAAACTAAGTCTTGAAAAATATCTTCAATAAAACCATTATCTATAAAAAATCATACATCAATATGTTCTTCAAGATTTATAAAAATAAAATTTTTCCATTTTACAAAGTGCATAGCTAATAAAAACAACAAAGTAATATTTTTTAAACATGTCAATGTAGATACCACCTGTCTTATCCATCCAACCACTAACTATCTATCTCGATCTTTCACTTAACCTAAAAGCCAGAAATTCATTTCATTCCTTTCATTAACTAAAAGTTTGGATTCTAATTTAAAAGATTTTGAGATCTTCATTGATAGAGATAAAAAAAAACCAAATATAACCGTAGCGCTAAATAAAGTCGGAAGAGCGAACATCCTTCAAAAAAGCATTTGGCTAATTGGTTGTGTAGAGAGATTGTTATCTGCTTGAGTAGTAGTCTCCATTAACCTGTCACTTAAAGCCAGCGCTGACTAAAAACCAAATCCCAATTGATCCCTAGAATCGGAAGTAAATTTTCAGCGGGAAAGGTATCACAGTCAGCCAGAGGGTATTTGAACCTCGTAATCATCTAAAAAGGTCTGGGATGTTCTTTTTCTTCAATAAACACATAAAAACTCCTGCTTTTGAACTTTACCATCAAATAACGAAGGCTACCGGACTTTCTTTTCAGAGAAAAGGCGCCGCTGCGTTTAAAAGTTTTTTAATGTATCGAGTTTTTTGTTTATTGTTTTAATTCTGTAACTGAATTAGGAAATATATTATGAGTTGACGACGTAAAAAGATTGTATTCGAAGATAGAAAGTTATATTACCACAGTACTCAAAAAATAATGCGATGGAAAGATGTAATTAAAAATTTGTCGTGTATTTACAGATAACAATTCATGATACAATATTACAGGAGACCATAATGCGATAGATATATGTAAGAAACACGATGTGAAATTATTGTATACAGTGATAGGGCAAGTCATATTAATACAGTACTTGATAAAGTAATGAGACGGAAAGATGTAATTAAAAATTGTTCTGCATTCGCAGATAACAATCCATGATACAATGATGCGATAGAAAGACGTAAGAAAGACGATTTTAAGTGATTGTATACAATGATATGGCAAATGATATTAATACAGTACTCGAGAAAGTAATTCAATGGAAAGATGTGATTAAAAGATTGTCTTGTATATTCAGGTAATAATCTACGATATAATAATGCAGGAGAAAATAAATGCTATAGAAAGATGTAAGAAAGACGATGTAAAATTACTGTACAGAAGAATATATCATTTAGCACAGTAGAAATTATTGCGATGGATGAAAAGGAAAGATGAAAGATATGCGATCTAAAACGATTGTTGTGCACTCAAAGACAACAGTTCATATTTATATAGTTCAGGAGTAAATAATTGCCGATGTAAAAAGATTGCCGCATTAAATGAAACAGCTCATACTAAACTGTTAGTAGCTCAGTAAAAAAGGCGATAAAAAGATGTAAGATACAGTGATTGGACAAAATAATGTGAACACTTGTGAAAAATAGCACTTGAAAGAAACCTCTCGTATACTCCTGCCCTCTAGCGGTGTAGGGTGCCACCTAGCAGATGAGAAAGTACACACATCAGTCTGCTACTAGCAGTGATAGAAGTCGGATGCGAAATATATTTCTTTGTTAAAATTGCGTTTTGGCTCACTTCTCTGATATCGAAAGAGGCATAATTGTTGGGGCCCGTCTTGCTGGAGCCTCAGTAACGATAACGGCCACCTTCTAGGTGTTGGGAGAAGTACAATGTCGACTGTATTTGAAACAGGGAAAAACATCATCTAAAAAGCACAACAGTGGTCGAAAATCGAAGCTGAATGACAGAGACAGAAGGGATTTGAAGCGGATTGTGGCAAAAAAAAAACACAAGACAACAACATTCCAGATAACATCTGAAATGAACACACATCTACAGAAAACAGTTTCATCCAAACCTATCCGACTGTGCATATTGCAAATATTCATGGCACAGCTGCTATTTCAAAACCATTGATTACACCATACAATGCCTTGAAGCGACGAATATGGTGACGCGAGCATAAAAATTAGATACAACAACAATGGGAGGATGTAATATGGTCAGAAGAATCGTCGTTAACATTATTCCCGACAAATGGACGTGTTTACGTTTGGAGAACGACACCAGAAGCCTATCAAGTTGACTGTCTTCGGCCTACGATTAAGCATGGCGGCGGTTCAATGAGGATCTGAAGTGCGATATCACATCGTGGTCTTGGCCCACTTGTTGTTCTGAATGGCCGTGTTACAGGAGAAAATTATGACAGTCTTCATCTTCACCCAATGGTGCAAACTGTGTTTCCTGATAAACGACCAGTCTTCCAAGATCATAATGCCCCCATTCACACCTGTGGAATTGCCCGAGACTGATTTTATGAACACGACGATGAAATAGAGCACCTCATCTGGCCCCCTCAGTCCCCTGATCTCAATATAATTGAACCTTTGTGGGGTATTTTGGAAAATAAGCTGCACAGTCGATTCCCCCATCCAAGGACACTTTCTGAATTAAGGACTTTTTTGCAATTTGAGTGGGAACTTATCCCTCTGAATGTTGTACGTAACTTGTATTGATCAATTACACGTCGGATACAGGCTGTAATTCATGCAAAAAGAGGATCAACGGCCTATAATTAAAAAAAAATTATCTTTTCATAGGTGTTCACATTATTTTGTACAACCCCTGTATGCATCATAAGGCAATTGATTAGTCAAAGATAACAATTAATATTACTACAATGCAGGAATTAATTTTATCGAAATATGCAAGACATATACAGGCGTTCAAGAACACATTTATAATTAAAGATAAAAATTCACGTTACTATCACTTAGGCGAAAATGCCGCTTTGCAAAATTGCTCTTTTATCTAAGTCTCGAACTTTTAAATCAGTTATCAGAGGAACGAACCATAATCAAGTTCAACACATGAGCTGACAGCCACAAACTTCCACACCATGCTAACGTGAGGAAATTTAGGGTATGACAGATTTAACTTTTACCAGCCCCCTCGTACACAAAGGTCTTTGGTTGGACCGAATTTCAAACTCTGGTTGCTAATCCGCTATTCTTTTATCCGGGCTTGAAATCACAAATGGCAAAACTCTTCAATTTCTTTGTTCCGCCCGTAATGAATCGACGCGAAAAAAGCAATTTGCAAATAAACATCGTCTATCTTTAATGCGCCTTTCATGTCCGGCAAAAGATCAAGGTTTTAAAAAGATAAACTATCAATCCCTTGGGAAATTATGTGTCCGAGTCTTTTATTTATTTGGAGTTCATTTTGGTGTTGTTCATTTTGAACTATGTTTTTGGCGTCTCCCAAGCGATTCAGAAGCGTACGGGCAATACCAAAAAGAAAAAAAAAAGTCCGATCCCATCAAATTGTCGGGGAACCGTGTTTATAATCCTGAAATAGATTTTTTGGGACTCAATAGGAAAAAGATCTGTCTTAGCTTGTTCATTGGTTCTTGGTGTTTTTTGAGCTTGAGAGTAGCTTGCCGCTCTGGGGGATAAGATGCCAATACGCGAGAATTTATAGTTTCGCTGACCATTGTTAATGAAGAGCATAAGTATTGGTTTGAAAACATGATTGTTCTTGAGTGTTTTGGTTTCGCGGAATATTTGTATTTATTATATTTATAGGGGGATTCGACGGATTAATTGTTTTCAAAAAGATTTAATTCTTTTGGACGAATATTAACCCTCCAAGTGGTTTTGACGATATATCTTACCCATCAAGAAATGATCAATTTTGCTAACGACGAGATATCTCGTCCATCAAGCAGTCGTGTACATGGGTGCTAGCTTACGATAAACCAATCGTGAACTCAAAAGTCTTCATGTTGGCGTGCTGTGTAAGTTTGGATTGTGAAGTGTCAACTCAGGTGTTGACCTCGTCATCTGCTCGTGGTGTAAAATTACGGTGTGTTGTCCTCGGGTTTTCCCCTTGAAGTATCGATCCCGGACCGTCGCCAATACCTCTTAGCGGTTCTCCACTGCGACTTTTTTTAACTACCTACCTACCTCGTCTATCACGATATTGGCAATTTTTCGATGATCATGAGATGTAACACAGTAAAAATCTAGTTCGTTCTTTCAACGACAAGATGTCTTGTGCATCAAGATCTGGTCAGTTTTGACAATGACCTCGTCTAGAGAACTACCAAAAGGGTTATAATCCGATGTGATTACTCTACAAAATAGTTTGAAGTATTGCGGAAACCCAATTGGTAGATTTGTGGTATATCAACCATAGGGTTTGAAGTTCGAGGGCTGATTCAACCAAAGACCGTCTGATGCTCAATAGCTTAGGCCTTAATTCTGTGTGGACAAATATCTTCTCACGGTACGTAGGGTGAAGTATGGGGAGTGAGATGCTAGGACAAGTATTGACTTAGACATTCAAAATTACGAATTGCAGTCCTAGGATCTTTCCATTTGAGATCTATTTTGGACCATCGCCAATAGCCTACTTGTTTGCTCGCGTGTTACGTTGATTCAACTACCTGCCTACCCGAATATCGTTGCTCATTGGTTGATCGGATTCATATTGACCTATTTGTGCAAATGAGCCTTCATTTCGCATTATAGGAGTAAACATATGCCAACTATAGATGCGCATCAACCAGCAGGGCTGCATAAAACCAGTCACGAACAGTTTATTATTAATCTTAATAAACAAGAAGCATTGCATACACTCTGAACAGTAGAACTTTAAGTGAACCATTTTCTATCAAGCTAAATGCTGGGGCGGTAGTATTTCTGTGGTCTTCCTCTACGCCTTCTGAACGATCTGAGCGTCAGTTGACTTATTTTTTAATACGACTTCAGCACCATTCACGATAAAAATTCCAAAGAATGAATTCCAAATTGATATATGATGGTTGATTGCTTAACACCAATTAGATTTTAAGTTATTTTCATAACAATTCTACAAAATTCATTTTGATTACATAAGAGCATCACTATAAACTTTTTTGAAAAAGACATCTGAAAAGTCTCTCCATCACAACTCTCTAAAATTTATTTTAAATTTAAACACTACTACGATATTAATTTAAAAATCTCTGAAGTTTTCTTAAATTTCAATTCTGTAAAAGGCATTTTGATTTTCAGCATCACTACAGAATTCCTTAAAAACGACACTTGAAGTTTTTTCTATTAAATTTATTTTGATTTTAAGCATCACGACGAAATTCTATGAAGACGACGTCTGAAGTTCCTTTTCCATTACAATGCCATGTAATTTATATTGATTTTAAGCATCACGACAAAACTAAGTATTACTTCCGTAATAGGCTTTTCGGCCTAAGTACTCCTCCGAGTATCAAAATACATCAAAATTGTCAAACTAAAACAACATTTTCTCTCCATCGTTCTTATAAAAAATGTATTAAAAATACCCAGACTCACGGAATTCACTTCAAGAAATAGGCTGCCCAATCCCCAAATATGCGATATTTTTCCCACTAACATTTTGCATATGGAAATCCTTTTCATGCCAGCATGGTATTAAATTGCTTTTATTAGGCCAAATCGAAAAACATATTCTTCTGCCCTAACGACCAAGAAAAAAGAAACTGACAAACAGCAAAGTGAAATCCTTACATATTGCTACAGAATCCAGTGCATCGTAATAAAATATGAAATACATCCTTTCATTCTACTAGTATTTTAAAATTCACAAGTCTTTTTACTTCTACCGAAAGCTCAATGATACTCTATTTTATTTCTTTTCCCAAACAGGAGTTGTAAATAAGACATTTCTTTTTCATCTTAAGTGTATGTATGTTTTATAAATATATTCTATAAATGTATTTCCGGGTGATGCAGAAGCGATGAGTTTTTCTCAAGCTAGCAAAAACAATTTTCGTCGCGAAGTTTACTTTTATAACCACTTCACTAGATGTTGGTTTTGAAGGAGCAAAAGTGAATAGTCACGCCTTATTTTACGATTTTTTCTCTGATATTTGTTTAGCTGAAAGTGCAGTCATACACCAGACACCTTCGACTGCCTGGCCTTATAGAAAACCTATCGATCCGTTTTAGTTCATCCTGCCATCAACACTTCATAAGTAAGGTTGTTGATTTTAATTCTCTGCTAAACTGATGAAAACTATTATGCCTTTAAATCTTATATTTGTTTTGCTGAACGTCCCATCACCAGTCACCTTCCATTTTGCTTTTAGCTCATATATTTGTTTTGCTGAACATCCCATCGCCAGTCACTTTCTGCTGTCTGGTATGAGAGTTGACCTATCGATCCATTTTCGTTCATCATGTAGTTTATACTTATTTCATAAGTAAAGTTGTTGATTTTAATAATGTGCTAAACTGATCAAAACTATTATGCTTCTAGCTCTTATATGTGTTTTACTGAACATCCCACCACCAGTCACATTCTGCTGTCTGGTATGATAGAAAACCTATCTATCTGTTTTCATTCATCACGTTGCATATGGAAATCCATGTATTTACTTATTACAACCATTTACTTCATAAGAAATGTTGTTGATTTTAATTCTATCATAAACTGATGGAAACTATTATGTTTTTATCTCTTATATTTGTTTAGCTGACTATGGCGTCAGAAACCAGTGTAGTATTGTTTTTATCCCCACAACACACTTAATCTCTAAATAACTACACCTATTGATTGAAAGTAGGTAAAAAGTTAACGTCACGTCACAGCACTAAAGCAGCACAACGTCCTATTGCCAACGGTCAGGGATCAATCCCGAAGGAAAAGATATGATGACAACATCTCTATAGAAACGAAATATCAGTAGACTAAGCATTGGGAGGAACTTCAAAAAGTAAGACAAGAATGGTGACTAGATGTCACGTTACCGATCTGTGAAAAATTGATTGGCTGGCCTATTTATCGCTTCGTTTGACGATATAGCATCTTACGACATAGCAGTTATGTGAATGCGCATTTCTATAGAGTGCAGACAAAAGTGGTGAACTCGCCAAAATCTCTAACCATGTCGCGCGGACGTATCATATGTTAAATCTATGAATGGATGACTTCTCCCGCCCTCTGAATCAATCAGATGATGAATTTTCAGTTCCACCCTAAAGGGGGCAGTAGTTTTAGAGTCAATTACAAGTAGTTTGGGTTACAAGAACCTGGGCACACTAAAGGATTACTACTGACCACTCTAATTTGTGATATTCCATTATGGATATCTTGACATTTTGCACTGGAACAACACAATGGGCTATTAGCGACGGTCTGGGATTAATCCCTAGGGGAAAAATTCGAAGACAACACCACCTAATTTTGAACTACGATCAGATGACGAGGTCAACACCTGAGCTGGCGCCCCATTCTCCAAACTTCCACCCCACATCAACGGGAGGACATTCAACGCTACGATAGATTAACACGTACCAACCTCCACGCACTCGACGGTCTTTGGTTGGATCGCTTTGAATTCGTAACCCTCCGTTGGATAATTCGCTACTTATCCAAATGGGGTACCACTCTATTGATTGAAAGAATCTATTGATCAACAAAGTCAAATCTGTCTAGTAGTCATGCAGTGGAGATTGAGTGTTGAAGAACGGATATACACGGATGCACCCTTCAGCAGGTTAACCCTACTACTGGTTTACCGCGTTAAAAATTGCCTTGAATATTTCGGTTATTTGAATAGGTGGACAGTCAGACTCTGATTCAAGACATTTTCCTATTTGAATATTCATTCCCTTGCAGTAATAATTCAGTTTTGTCCTAATGATGTGTCTCTCGTCAAAGGGGACAATAGATTTTGAAATTTTTTTTTCAATTTTCAAGAGATTCTTTTGGAATTTGGATATGTTGCTAGTAATACGTTCAATTAATTACCATAGAAATTTGGTGTCGAAATAAAAAAAAATATTTTAAGTTATTAAAATTTTAATTTTTAAATATTACGAAAACATTGTATTGTTCAAAATACTTCCAGGCGTATTTCTATGGCTCGGAATTCAAAAATACTTTTTTACAATATACGCGTTACATCCCCTAGAAAAACCTTAACTGGTATCATTGACACGTCATTCTTCTTTTTAAATAAATTATTTTCCTAGCAAGACATAATTTTTTAATCCAAAATTCAAATATTTATGAAATTTCTAATCTAAATTCATATAAATAGTGTAGATATAACATTCATTTTGGGTAACTTTTGTTTTTATCTTTACTAAGAATGAACATGCAGATTTTGAGTTGAATACGATGATTAGAATTGCGCGTGGAACATTTCGAATACCTAAAATGCATGAAAATGTCAAATGTGAGAAAACGCAATTTTTAGCAAACAAATCTTTTTAAAAAACAATATAATGGACCATATAACTCAGTTGAAAAGTTTCAAAGTGAAAAATTCTTTTCACTGTTGTAGCCATTTGTGTATAGTTAAAAAATAGAGGAAATTCTAAAATTCGATATTTTGGTCGAATTTGAGTGTTTTTAAAGTCTACTGTCCCTTTAAAAAAGCTGAATAAATTTTGATGCACGAAGTATCTCGTCACTGACAAACTTGACTAGACCTTGATGGATGATGTACTTCATTGAACACCTTGGAGGGTTAATTGTATTTTCGTAATCTCAAATATTTAAAGCTTCCCAGCGTATAAAATCATCCACAGGAAATTAGCGAACACCATTCGCATATATTGTAACTTTTAATCAAGCGTAAGTGCTAAACAAACCGCATTCGAATTTACTTAATTTAAACTAATTAAAACACTGAAACAATTCCGAAATTACAATCAGAAAGCTTAACATGTATCGACCCATTGTTTCTGTTAACCCACTTCGGCCTCGTGCTTTGTACAAGGAGGTACACTGGAATCATATCCTGTTACTGCGGTACCAAGAAAAGGAAAAGCAAACAAGATTAAGGACAAAATTAATTAATTCAGCTATTTATCAAGTTTTAATTAAAACTCTGTTAAATTAGTTCGTGAAAGTTTTTAGAAAACGGAGATTCCTTTTTTGACTTGTTCGCGCGGAAATACTAGAAACAACTACTGGATTGTATCGCAGTTGTGTAATTGGGGTAATGATAAAAACGTACAAGTACCATTCCGTGTTTATAATGAAATGTAGTTTTCTAATCTTTTTCATTAGTGATAACGTAAAGTAGAATGTTTCGTTTTTATTAAAAATCAAATCCATCATTGTAGTAGATAATTCGGGGTGTAACATTTACAAATACAGTGTACTAATTTTTTTTGCGTGGTTAATTATATTCTTCTTCGCTGTTTAACTTTCTGAGGGGTTCACAGGCATTTATTCGTTCTCCAATCCAAAAAATTTCTCGGGATAAGTTTTTACAAATTTTGACCTTCTTGAACAATACAATTTTTTATAGGATTCTTTCAACAACCAATCATCGGTAAGTGGCTAAGTTTACGTCGCAGCCGAGTTACATAATGTGTTACTGTTGACCGTCCTGGATCAATCCCGAAGGGAAAGAACCATGGACAACACCTCGTTATTTTGAACCACAGCCTGATGACAAATCAACACACGAGCTGGAAGAATACATACAACCTATCGATGTGACTATTTAGTTAGTCATGTATTCTGTGGGTAAAAGCAATTCTAAGCAGACTACTTGGACCAGAACCCGAGTGTTAAAGTGAATTCTGAGCAATTACAAACATTTACGTGGACTCAAACCCAGGACCTGTTATACCATTTTCTTAACACCAGCACATTTCTGATACCCTATTGAGCTATAGCAAAAGTTTTTTTAGATTTGAATGCAGAACCTGCTATATCATTAACTTAACATTAACACACTTATGATAGTCTGTTGAACCATAATGAAATTTTCTGTAGATTCGAATACTTGTCCTACTGTACCAATGACGTAACACCAGAACACTTCTGGTACCGTGTTTTTATCATTGAGAAGATTTCAGTAAATTCACACAATTTCAGGAGTTGCTATACCACAAGCCTGATATCGCCACACTTCTGGTACCTTGTTGAATCTTTGCAAAAGTTTCTGTAGAATCGACAAGGACTTGTTGTACCACTAACGTAACAACAGTACACTTCTAGTACCTTTTGTTGACCGTACCACTACAATTCCAATACGTTATTGAGTCACTACACAAATGTCTAGATTTCAAACTAACACCACTCTGTTTTGTGTTTGGCCCAATACGGCTCTAGAACTAAAAATCCAACCAATCTTCTGTGGTTTGGAAGTTTGGAGAGTGGGACCAGCTCAGGGGTTGTCCTCGTCATCTGATCATGGTTAACATTAACGAGGATGTTCTCGGATCTTTCTATTCGTGACTGATTCCGGACCATCACCAATCCGTTGTGTTGCTCTAGTGTGGCTTCTGGTATCTTGTTGAACCACAGCGAAAATTTCTGTGGATTCGAACCTAAGACTGATACCAAACACCACTAAAATTCCAATACGTTATTGAGTCACTTCAAAAATGTGTGTAGATTTCAAACTAGGACCTCTCTGCTTGTGTTTGGACCAATACGGCCCTAGAACCAAGAATCCAGCCAATCTTATGCGGTTTGGAATTTTGGAGAGTGAGACTAGCTCAGGGGTTGTCCTCGTCATTTGACCATGGAGAAAATTTACTGTGATGTCCTCGGATCTTTCTATTCGTGACTGATTCTGAACCATCACCAATAGCCCGTTGTGTTGCTGAGTGTTACGTGAATTATCTACCTACGTACCAACGAATCTTCTGTTGTAATTTTCTTTTCTTTTTACACTGAAAAGCTTTCTCATGCGAATAAAATAAAATAAATCGAAAATTCACATTTTCCCATCACAAAAACAAACAGGAAAACAATAAAAATCTAATAGAAAAGAAATAAAAACATAAGGGATCCAAAAATTATTCTTCGCTATATTTAATTATAATCAAGTGGTTATTAATAATATAATCCAGTTGCTTTTAGTTTTAATAAGCTCCAACAACGCATCTTCGCACTTGACTAAATAAGCACGCTCTAAAGCCATGTAATAAATTCCCATGCCACGATGACGAAGAAACGCCAGCTTTTCTGCTTTGTAGCTGCAGCCTTCTAATTAAAGGCTTAGGGCATGATTCTCATAGGAATGAAAAATAAGTGTAGTAAGACCCTTTTGAGTATCACATCTCAAAGATACACAAGCATGGAAAAATTCTGGAGTATAATGAAATATCTCCAGAAAGGCGGGACATATTATTTGAATCCCAATATCAACTGGTAAATTGGGGACTTCTCATTAAAATTTTATGCCTCACGCTGTTGAAGAATCTAACGGGTATCCCCGTATGGTTTTAATACATTCTTTTGAGCCCTTTTGTGAGGAGAAATGTCGTGCAACCGTGGTGGAAAAGTGAACGCGCGTGGATAGATTTTTGAAATGTGTCGACTTGTGATAAATATGTGTTTTGCATAAAAAGGAGTCGCTTAGAGCTCCAGTGATTTGATTTTAACGTATTTTTTATATGCACCTTGATGCTGTTAGAAAGCTTACCATTAGGTATGCTATTTAGTTTCCAAATTATTTTTTGAATCGAAGCATCAGGAGTTGGAAACGAAAGATAAATAAACAATATTTGACGGCGAATAAGCGATCGATTAATTTGTGTTGGTGTAATGTAAATGACAGTTTCAACACAACAGAAAAAAACAGATGGATTCAAAAATAATCTGTGCAAGTACTTTGGCACCTGCCTCACCTCTGGATCAGCTGTCGCTTTAGCTTCCTGGTTAACAAACACCATTCGCAGTTGCATAAAGTAGCATTGAGAACTGGAGATGCGGAGATATTAAAACAACAAATGTTTGAATTCAAAAATAATAACCGTAATATTTATGCACTTGGGGGAATTCCTATGTACCTTTTACTACGTTTTGCACTCCAGTGTACATTTTACTGTACTACTTTCAATGACATCACATAAAAATTATTTAATTGTCGACCTAAATATACACAGCTAAATTCATATAAGTAACTCAATTACTGTCAAAAGAAAGTATTTGTATCTCTTCAGAAGTTTAATATTTATTAGATGAATCCACATGGTGGTTTAATATTTGAAACACACATTGTTCCAGGAAGGTTCAGGTAATAGATTTGCTTGTAGTATTTGACAGTGAGAAACTACATGGGGCTAGACACGTATAGAATACTTTAGTCACGTGATTCCATTAAATGTCATAAAATATTACATTGTCTTTACAATGACATTGCATTAAAATCATTTCTTTGTCGACCAAAAAGTAAACAGCTAAGTTCTTATAAGTAATTCAATTACTGTCAAAATAAAATATTTTTATATCCGCAGAAACTTAACATTTGTTAGATGAATCCACATGCCTGTTTAATATTTTAAACATATTGATATTCCAGGAAGGTTTTTGTAATCGATTTTCCAATGGTATTTGACAGTGAAAGCACATGGAAAAAATGCCGAATGGTTTGTTTTGTTTCCGTTTTTTTGGCGCTACTCAAATGGTTTGGGCACGTAGCCAAATATGAGTTAAATATTTTTTGTCAGGAAGTTCTTCACCTCAAGGCTCACCTTCATTCTTTTACGGTGGTCTTCATTCTTTTTCGAAGTATCAAACATCCTTGAAGATACAAATCCTTCAGCTTTGTAAACACCATTCCACATTGACTATGTTAATTAATACTTTTCTAAGAACAACTTTTAATATCATATGAATCTATGTTTTATTGTAAATTGAGATTAAAAAAATTCGAATGTTTATGTGTGCACATAAAACAGCTTAACCTGTATCATCTATTGATTGCAAAAAAGAAGATTTTTTCCTACCTAGAATGAAATACTGTTTGCATAGCTGCGTTTGAATCAGTATGTTTTCATCCAAAATGAAACTCGTTTGCTTAAGCAACTATATTTTCTGACTAACTTTGCTAATGACGGGTATCTGGTCCACCAAGATTTGATCAGTTTTGCTGATGGCAATACATCTCGTCCATATTGCCAATTTTTTATAACAAGATTCATATGTGATCAGTTTTTGCTCATGTCGAGATATTTCGTCCATCAAGATCTGGTCAGTTTTGCTAACTACGTTACATCTCGTCCACATATTACCACTTTTTTTGTGATAACGATATCAAGATATGGTCAGTTTTCTAATGACGACAAGTCTGAATCACCAAGATCTGATCAATTCTGCTAAGGACGATATATATTGTCATATTGCCTATTTTTTAGGATGATGAAATCAATATATGGTCAGTTTTGCTATTGACGAGTTACAACGTCGAAACAACCCCCAGTAGGGTTAAGTATTTGAGTAGTGGATTTTAAAAATTTCTCGTAAACAACTGAGCGTTCCTCTAGAACAGCGATTTTTAACATTTTTCTTCTCATGAAGCACCGAAACAAATAGCTAAAGTTTTTAGTTATTGTTTTTGCCGATATGACAAAAATTGATGTGACTTTGATTGATTTACCAAAAATTTGAAATAAGATTACTTATTCCTTTTTGCTCCCATGAATATTTCCCTTCGGGATTGATCCCAGGCCGTCGCCAATAGCCCGTTCATTAAAAAGTACCCTTTTTGCAGCTCATTTTGTCCTTAGAGGAACATTTCTGTTAACAGTGAACAGGATTCACGGATCCGAGATACTCCAGTGATTTTTCGTTTCCCATGGAGTTTACCGTCTTTAGTAAACACAGGTGGCACACACCTGGGGTACCCAAGCGATCCTTTTCTGTTTTCATTGCATTCCTATATTGAACAGCCAACCGGTTTGGTGGTTAAGGTGTTAGCCTCTAGATCGTAAGGTTCCTGGTTCGAATACGGGTCAGTGCATGGATATTTGTAAGTGTATGGTGTAGAGGCTGGTGCACTTTAAATCTGTCATGGCCGAAAGTCCTTACGTTGGGTTGGTATCGCAGTTCGGAGAGTGGGGTGCCATCTCAGGTAGGTGTTGCCTCGTCATCTGACCGTGGTTCAAATTGACTTGGTGTTGTCCTCGAATCTTTTCCTTAGGAGATAGATCCCGGACCGTCGTCAATGGCCCTTTGTGTTGCTCTAGTACGACGCTAATTAAAATTACCTTACCTTATCCTCTATTAACTAATCACTCTTTTTCTTTTCGGGATATTTTTATACTTGAAGTTGACTAACGTTTGGCCATTTTGCCAAGTGTTGCCCTTGAGCCATAAAATCTCGAAAAAACTAACCAGTGTACTTTTGCTCCCGCACTCTATCGTCACAGATCGCAGCAACATCTGTGGCAACACAACGAACTATTGGCGTCCGGGTCAAAAGAACGTCCGAGATGAATCCGGAAAGGAAAGAGCCAAGGACATTAACTCGTAGTTTTGAACCACGGACACATGACGAGGTCAACACCAGAGCTGTCACCTCTCTATCCAAACTTCCACAAACGTAAGGAAGTTTGAGGCTTCGACAGATTTAACGTGCACCCCCCTCGTTTACGACGGACTTTGGTTAAATTGAACTAGCAACTATCAAACAAAAAGATTTTTAAAAATCGTGTCGAAACAATTTAATTTCACAAAGAAATCGTACTCAAAATTATTTATATTTGAATTGCTTAACGTTATTTTTTAACACAATTAGATGGAAAGTTTACAGCTGAATAATTGAAATGGAAATAAACTTATTCAATTCAAAACACTTCACTGTCCGCATGGCGGAAGAGAAGATTGCACAGTACCTCTATCCTATATAAAAAAACATTTTTCGATTCAAGTTCGCGCTTTCTCCTGTCATCACCCAATGTCATCTTGAAACAAAAAATTAACAATAATTCAGTACGAAAATAGACTCGTAATAACCTGCCTGTAAAGTGCAGTAAGGAAAACAAAAGTCATCCGATATGTGTTGGTATTAAAGGTAGTTTCGATGCTTGATAAAAACGTCAAAATTTACCTAATTTTGGAAGAAAATACTGCCGCGCGTGCGATTCATTAGTTAAAGAAGCATCAAAATGCTAGTCATTGAGGGAGAAATTCATCTTTCTTACACTACCTCTTGAAAAAAAACGCGAAAGATAAAAATGTCGAGTCGAGTACTAAAATGAGACAAAAAAGTACCCGGGTGCATTCAACTAAAAACTCCAAAAGAAAATAACTCGAGCAATCTAGTTTACCCTTCCTGCATTTTACAGCTTTTTTCAATGGTAGTGCCAATTTTCCTCATCTCCAAATATGTGAAATATGAAAAGTTTCACAAATGCGAGATAAGACTAAAAACGCGAAAAGGAAAAAAACTAATTCTGAAAGACGTCAAGGAGATTTTCTTTCACCGGATCATTTATGAGCCCATAAAATAAAAAGTCCTACTTATTTTATACCTTGTATTTCGGAGTTCTTTTTCGTAGGTGTGTTTCCGCCACCAGTCCTAGATTAAAAAAAAGTACTTGCGAGTCCGGGTTTTATTGTTTGCAGAAGACCGGAATGGTTTATGTGCTTCGGCGGTGTTACCTATTCAGATACCGCGCATAAAAAGTAATTTAGTGGATGAAAAACTGCTCGAACTCGTTCAAATAATTTACTTAGGTAAACACTACTGGTGGTAGCTTCGAACCTTGTCATTATCAAAATTGGTCAGATCTGGATGGATGAGACATCTCTCCATTAAACGAAAACAGATCATATCATGATATTATCTCTACTATTCTAAAATGAAGTGTTTGTCTGTGCCTCTGTACTCAGTGTCCTGACGAATCTATGGCACTTACAATAATGAAATTTGGCATACACGTAGTCTGAATTTTTTGCGCTTGGACGGTTGATCAAAATTGGTCAGATCTGGATGGATGAGACATCTCTCCATTAAACGAAAACAGATCATATCATGATATTATCTCTACTATTCTAAAATGAAGTGTTTGTCTGTGCCTCTGTACTCAGTGTCCTGACGAATCTATGGCACTTACAATAATGAAATTTGGCATACACGTAGTCTGAATTTTTTGCGCTTGGACGGTTGATTACCGATTAATAGAAATGTTATCACTAAATTACACCTTGCTATTTGATCTGAAAATTTTTCATTTCGAATAATTCTTCGTATTGTTATTCCATTTCTAGAGATACCAGAGCAAGTTAAAATTTGCAGAAAGTAGGAAAAATTATTTTTCTAAAGAATGTAATGTAAAAAAAAATTGTGTCAACTGCTTGTTGAAATATGGGGTCATAATCACAAACCTTTAACGCTAAAAGTTTACATTTGCGTGACATTGAACTTTTAATGTCAATGAATAACTATACGCTCCTGGAACCTAATGTTTTACAGTTTCTCGTAACTGTATACGACAGATTTGAAAACTAAATTTCATTAAAATCGGTGATCTCAGCCGCAAATTATTTGCTAATTTTGCTTTCTATGATCCATTAGCTGTCTAGTAACCTTGGATTCAGCTCCCAAATAGTTTTAAAAATTTAATCATGGGACATTCTCAAAATGTGGGAACACTAAATGTTAACTATGAATAATTTTTAAAATTTTGAAATTTAACATCAATACTTTATTTCTGTATTGTTTATAGGCCTAGAATACAATATACAATAATTCAAAGACAGGAAATGTTCTGCAAAATTACGAATTAAAACATTCAATTGCAAGATCTGTAGGTTACAGATTTTTGACATTGCTTTCCTGTAGGTTACAGATTTCAGACATTGCTGGCCTGTAGGTTACAAAACTTTGGCATTTCCCAAGTCTAATGACTAATAATAAATTAGTTACAAGTTGTGAATGCTTTAAAATTAAAGTTGATTTGAATATTTAAAAGTAGAATTTTTTTTCTCCAGATTTTCCAATCATGGATTTGTTTAATTCTGCAAAGTTTTATTACTAATTCCAAAAGTTTTATTACTAATTCCAAAAATTTTGGGTTTAATTGATTTTTGTTCTTTTAAATAGTATATATATATATTTACACATACAAAAAGGAAAATATGATCATAAAATAAAAATAGCCTTATCCTTGAAAACTCCTGGAAAAGTTATAATTCCTATAGAGAATTAATCAGGAAAAAAAAAGTACTAAAAATCTAAGTTTCATCTTAAAAAAATTATTCAAAGGATCGTTACATGCATTAAGCAGAAAAAAGGAAAGAAAAATATTATTTAAGAAAATAAAACAAAATCTTCTACAATCTTATTGAGATTGTTGCTACATCACGTCAAAAATTCAGTAACGATCGACGCGGTCGCCATTTGACATCGATCATACACGTTTAGTGGACATGTGCGTAGTAATGGTATTAGTATTGTGTCTGCTAAATTCTCTTTATTTTTCGATAAAAACTATTAATCTGATGTAAGGAGATTGTAAATAATATTTTTTTAATGTTTTGCGACATCGGCACCTTCGTAATATAAATTAAATCAGCAAAAAAATAGGCAATTCGATCGTTACGCAATTATGACATCGCATTTTTAAAAATAATAAAAGTATATTTAGGGCCAAGATAATGCACGAAAACACATAAAAATGCTTAAGAAGTGCTTAAAAGTGATTTTATAGACAAATAAATGCAGTTTAAAGTACTTACCAATATATTTTTTGCTTCAGGTATAGAGCTATTTCGATCGTTACTCCTGCACATCGCTAAACATGCTGGATGGCTTTAGTATTGTTTCTTTGTTAATTCTTAAAATTTTAAAATAATGACGCCATCTACTGATCAAAATAGAAAACAAACTATCCTTATACTTTATTCATTTATTATTTTATTCTGCAATTCAGGAAAACAAATTAGAATTTATTTTCTTGGTGATGTACTGTATCAGTTAACATTATAGATGTCCAAAACCGACGTTTGTAACTATTGAATTTAATTTTAAGGATATTTACACCAAACTATTGTAACAAATAATACTAATTTTTGTCTCTGAACACAACTAAAAACCCATTGCGAAGAAAAATTTAAGAATTAAATTTATTTGCTGCCAAAGCTTAAAGTTTTGAAATGTGTCTTGTTCCCACCTTTTGAGAACTACCCTTAGGACATTTTCTAAAACAAAACGAGTAATTAAAATACAAGATATTACTTGTATTCGTAAATATATGTATTAAAAGTTGAAATGAAATTAATCCTATACAATGTATGGGCCGCGGCAATACGGGTGGAAGAGTAGCGGATTAGAATCCGGGGGGTTGCTATTTTGAAACTCGATCCAAACAAAATCCGTTGTGTACATGGAGGCGAGGACGTTTGAGGTCAGGTACATTTAACTTGCACTCGCTGCCTCAGGGTTGACCTCGTCATCATACCATGGTTCAAAATAACGAGGTGTTTTCCTCGGATTTTTCCGTTCGAAATTAATCCCAGACAGTCGTCAATAGTCGGCTGTGTTGCTCCAGTGCGTCTTTAATTCAACTACCAACGCAATGCCAATCGCTTCACAATCCATATTACACACCGGTTTGAAATAGCGGCATTAAAACCATGGCAAAAATGTGTGTTTTACAGGACGTGAAAGGCTGAATACAAACAAGATTTGAGAATTAGAATAACCCCACACTATCCACTTTTCCTCCTTTAATTGAAACATAATTTTGTCCAGCAATCCTGCTTTGAAAGACCCTTCGCGCTGTTTACATGTTTTTAATAATTAGTTTTCACCTGAACACATAAATTCTAGAAGAAAGGACGTCAAAATTAAGCATCCAGCTCTGGCTACCGTTGAGGATGTTTACAGATGGTAAGAAGAGAACGAGATGCCTCGAATATGAAAGGGAAAAAAATGTAAACAATTCATCTTCAAATTTATATTTAATAAAAATATATTTCCTCGTTGTAATTTTTTCTTCATTAAACACATAATTAAATCAACAGCATGGCGAATTTTTAATTCATCATTAAAGCTCCCTCGGTATTGGTAGGTTATTAAAAATTAAATAACTCCACACAAACTTCCATAAGCCGAATTAAAAACGCTTCTTTAATATAATTTGTTTTATCGGTGCTCGATATCAATTATATTTAATTATTCCGCGGCTTTTAATTAGAGGAAAAGGTTTGATAATTCGAGTACCCTAACCCGGGATATTAAGTTGAAATTCAGTTGGGATAAGATCCCGAGAGACAACACGAAAAAAATTAATTTTACTGTGGAATGGTTTAAGCCCGGTTTCCATTGCAAGCGTCGCGCGTTCATTAGCTATTTGCAACTCTCGAATGTTATTGTCACCCCAGAGCCATTAGCCAATCACGTATGTGAAATGCATAATGCAGGAACTTATGCTAATGCGTTCTCAGTAGCTTCGGAATCTGATTACGCAAATTACGTGGTTCGATTGCGAAGGTGACAGAGTGATAAAGAACCCATCTCTTATCAATTTAATTTTCTCATAATAACAACGTTTGGGTCAGATATATTTGTGCCCCGGTGAGTCTTGTTCTGGTGGTCCGAAATTTGTCCCGAACATTCTTGACACCGTGTTCACCGCCCGTTACGGAAGCGCTACGACTTTATCTCTCGCTCTTTACAAGTCGGTTAATATATTAATTAGAATTAGGTCCTCGGGAATTAACTGAGCTGTTTATAGTATCTAGTGTTAAGGAACACGGGTGTGTGAATGTTTGCTGGATTCAAGTGTTGCTGGAAACCTGAAGAATATTATTTTGTGGTATTATTTGTTCAACAGATATCACTGTCGCATGTCTACCTTTCAGATGGTCTGTTAATACATTAATTAGAATTTTCGGTCATCGGGAGTTAATTGAAATTTCCATTGGAAAAATATTAAAGCACTCAAGCATGTGAAAGTTTGCTTGAGATAGAAGAATATTTATTCTTGGTGTTATTTGTTTGAGAACAAATATTTCTGATACAATTGTATCTCTCTGCAGGTCGTTTAATATATTAATTAGAATTATCTGTCCTCGGGAATTAACTCAACTGTTTACTGTATTTAATGTTAAATAATGTTGTAGCATGCAAGGATTACTGAATTAAAATGTGTCTGGAAACCCTGAAGAATATTTATTTCTGGTGTTATTAGTTTAACAGTAAATATATCAGTTATTAGTTTATCTCTTTGCAGGCCTGTTAATATTTTAATTAGAATTATCAGTTCACAAGAATAACAGTACGGTTTACTGTATTTAATGTTAAAGAACGCTGGAGTGTGAAGGTTTTCTCAATTTAAGTGGTGTTGAAAACCTGAATATTAATATCTGGTGTTATTCGCTTAACAGCAAATATCGCTGTGACAAGTTTATCTCTCTGTAGATCGGATAATATATTAATTAGCTTATCATTCCTTGGGAATTAACTAAAAGGTTTATTGTATTTAATGTTAAAGAATCGGAAAGTGTGCAGGATTGCTGATTCAGGTGTTGTTGAGAACATGAAGAATATTAATTTCTAGTGTTAGTTGTTTATCAAACATCGCTGTCCTAGAAATGAACTGAAAACTGTTTATTGTATTTATTTTTTAAGAACCCTATTTTTT